>JAVJGJ010000030.1:1257758-1268436 GCA_035590215.1 Microhierax caerulescens
CCCCCGCGCTGCCGCCTGAGGAGCGGAAGGAGGGTCGCGGCGCCGGGGGTGGCGGCAGCGAACCCCGAGGGCCTTCGCGGTGCCGGGCCTCACGGTGAGGGACGAAGTCTCTGCGCCGCCTCCTGGGGCAGCCCACCGGTGCCCGCGAACGGCTCCGGGAGCGGGAACGTGGCGTGCCCCGGTTCCCCCGCCCCAGGGCTCAGCTCCCAGCGCGGTGCGGGCGGGAGCCGAGTGTCTGTCCCTTCTCGATCAGCGATGAGGGCCGGCCGCCGCGCCAGTGAACGCACCTCGCTGCAGGGCTCGCCACACGCCGCAGCCGCTCTCGATCGGCTCTTCATCACGGGGGTGTGAAGCACCAACCCCCCAACCCCAGCTCCCTCCGACAGAAAAGTTAATCCAAACCAGCTCAGCAACGGCGCGGAGGCGGCCTTGGCTCTGCCCCGGGAGCACCGCGGAGGTAACCCCCATCCCCAAGGTGTAGCACTCGTGTAAGACCCTGAGACATGACAGCTGCATGTGGCCACAACGCGCCTGATGCTCTAAAATGTCATCCTTTCACCTCCAATGCATAAGGCAGTTTCTTGTAATTTCAGTGTGATTTCAGAGGATTACAGAAAGGGATTCACAGCCAGAAGTAACTTAATTCAAATGTAGGATAGAAAATACATACAGTGCACAAAACTAACATGTTCATTTAAAACCGTGAACACATCCAAGTTAAAGACCAGTGGAAGAGACAGAAGTATAACAGTCATTAGATGCATGTTTTCAGGACTGCACCATTCTTTCTAACACTGGTTGAAATATTCCTTTATGGGGAAAAAGCCTTCCATTTTCTTAAAAGTAAAAATAAGTAGAAAAACCTTTTTAATTTGCAGGAAGTATTTTTTACACAGCCAACATCAAAACATGAGAAGGAATATTTAAATGCTAACCAGACACACCATATAAAGACTTTCTAAATGAGCAGACACAATAGGTTTAACTTTAGCAGTTCTTTAATGGTGTCAAATAGGAACCCATCTATTCTTGCATCTTTTCAATTGTTTCTTCCTTGTATTTGCCCTTCTCCTTGCCAACCTGGCGAGATTTTGCTTTACGCTCCAAGATCTTTTTGCGGTCTTTGTCCAGTTTTAGCCTAGTGATCACCACCTAGAGAAAGGACAAAAAAATTTAGTTTCTCTTCAGTGTTGGAAGTACAACAGCCTGACAGAACTGTGGTAACATAGCACAGCCCAGGAAGACCAGCTCCGGCACGCAAGTATTATCTCCACAGACTATCTCATTTGGTTTGAGCAGAACCAAGGTACTGAATTGCCTCAGTATTACACGATTTTCCCAGGTGCACTTAGGGATCAGAGTATATAGACAGTTGCTTCTATGCACAGCCAAGAACACCTGCACAAACTGAAAAGCAACCAAATTTCTATTTATCTACATAACAATTCCTTCAAAGTAAATCAAATTTCCATTATGCTACTCAAACATAATGGATACTACATCCATCCGATGCATATGTATAGCAAACAGCTGATCCCACCACCACAAAGGCATGTAACGGATCACTATTTTAATTTCTCCATGTTTGAAACAATATTACCTACATTTTGGCACACCAGAAAACTGCTGCTGCCATTACTGTGCCATTGCTGTACCTCCGGCTGAACTACAGGCAACAGCAGAAGTTTACACACCAGTGACTCACTTGAAGACACTTTAAAGAACACATCTGCCCTTGCAAAGTGGCCAGGCAATTATCAAGTACTACCAACTGGGACACATAAAAGGTAGATTACTCAGGCCATTAGCCACCCCAGCCTTAATGATACTTCTAACAAAGCAGCAGCAAACTAAAGCTCTGATTTTCAGCTCCTCGGCAGCCTTCAGTGCTGTTTGTGCCCCCTCAAACTGGCAAAGTAATAAATGTGTTGGTATTACTGAAAGGAGTACTTCAAAAATACAACTGACAATCAAATCCCAGAAAAACCATATAGGCTGCAGCAGGGCTGCACACTCTTCAGTTCCATTGCACATTTAGGTCTCTAAGTATAATTAATTCCTACCTCTTTACCTCTGCCTCCACCCCACTGCAAGTTTGCAACTAACATTCCTCTGTTCCTTTTCGATTAATAGCCAGAATCTTTATGCAAGGCTTTATCAAGGTCCACTTCCCAATTAGAGAAAACTTTCACAGAAATAAAGAACCAGCACAAAATTCAGTTTCTTTCACTGCAATTCACCACACAAGCAGTACATACACTGCCTTCATCACAATGTCACCTTGTCCATCAAATGTTATTACTGCACACAAGCCCTTATGTTGTTTTGGAGTAATTCTGCTCTCCCTCTGCTGAACATGCCAACCATTTAAAGCAGAAAACCTGCTACAACTGGATTTCTTCCACAAACAGTTCAGTATGCGTGCCCACATGGCAAGGCTGAAGCAGACTAATTTTATCTGCTGCAAACCAGGTTTTGGCTAGTTGTTCTGTTTAGTTTGAAATGTTTTCCTATTATGATCTAAACAGGCTTTGCCTGGTTTTCATGAACTCTAAACACTGTAAAACTTCTGGCTAAAACCTGATGTAGAAGAACTTGTAGCCCACAGTAGCCCACAAGAACAAATTGTGAACATTTCCAAGATCTCCTTCACCAGTGCAAATGCCACCATCGCAAAGGTGAAGGCCTGTTTTAAATGATCTGGTTTGTGCTTTAAAAACATCAAGCTCTTAAAGTATTTAAGCAAGACTCTAAAAGTCTCTAGCAGCTTCTCCACCAGATCAGACCTAGAAACATCAAGTTCTTGGTTTCAATTCACTTCTCTACCATCAGGACACTGTAACATTTCCTTGTTTATTACCCCACCAATACCGTAGTATCTCAATCCATTATTCCATGTGCCATAACGAGGGTCTATTCATGCCAGCAGCATGTCTGCATTTGCCAACAAGGTCTGCTCATGCATTTCAGACCTCACTTCTTGCACTGTACCTTGCTGGGATGGATCCCCACGTGGACAGTTGTGCCATTAGCCTTCTCACGCTGAACACGTTCAATGTAGATGACATATTTTTTTCTGTACACCTGGACCACTTTGCCAATCTGCTGTCCTTTGTAGTGTCCCCGGACAACCTAAACGCAAATGTAAAAAGCATGTTGTCCCATACTTCAAAACCACCCCTTAAACAATTACCTGATCTTAAGAAACACTGCACAGGTTGAACTCCCAATTCTGCTTTTGTATAAATGTGCCACAAAGACATTGATTACTGGACAAGTTCAGCAATCACTAAACCGGAAAATACAATGGGTTAGAACCATAGTTCTCCCTCATTTTCCCTGCAGTAAACCCTAATGAAGGAACTTTATCTTTCAACCAGAGGGCTAACAATCAAATTCAGCAGGTTTTTGTCTTAGTTGTTCACCTATCATTATATTTTTACAAAAAAGCCACTTAACTTGGATTAATTTCTAAACTGATCTTTCAAATATCACAGGTAGCAAAAAGTCTATAAAAAAAGAAAAAAAAAATTATGTTTTCTATTTTACTTCTGAAAGCCTTTAAGCCAGCGTGATAATCAACGCACATAACCGAAGCGCAGTAAAGCTGCCAGCACACTTGTGTTCCTTGTCACTGATGTAATCTCAAGAAACACTCAACAACAGGCCAAGTCTATGACTACCTTAACCTGTTATTTCTCCAAGACTCATGGCAAAGCTCCAGCATCAATCTGAGTTTGTCTAGCCTTTCCCTTCTGCACAGGCTATAAGTGAAAACTAAAACACAGACAGAAGTCCATGTGTGACGGTACCACTTAAGAGACAGCCAGCACAGCTACCTGGACTTCATCATCCTTTCGAATGGGCATAGAGCGGACGTTGTATTTCTGCCGCAACTCCTTGGAAAGCGGGGACGACATTATTTTTCTTCGAATGTGAGAAGGCGCATTGAAGTGTCGTTTGCGGTTTTTGCTGCGGTCTGAGGTCACAAATGGATTGAATTTCATTTTGGCTGCATAAAGAAAAACAAAAGTTTGAGAGACACTTTTTAACTCATACATGCTATTCTTTATAATCTACCTAAATGAAGTACGCCAAGACATAAAACAGCAATTGCAACTATTTTTAATCCTACCTCCAGTTAATATACCCTTGCAAACTGGACTTCAAATAAGATTTAAGCCTCTTCCCTGACTGACAATGACCCTGTGATTGACAGATGTGCCACACACATGCACATCAGACCTTTCTAATGCAAAGCTTGCTGTTCCCAGGACACCTGGCTGGCTAGTCTTAATTTTGCACTGTAGTACACACCACCTTCATTTATAAACATATATTCTTGACTCACGGAGAGACGGAACTCATCCTGTCCAGGTATGTCCAATAAAGCACACCGCCAGACTGGTACATCTAACAGACCTGTAAATCTTAAGATACTTTTGGTCTTCCCTAAATCTTAGTAACTGCACTACAGGATTATCTGTTATGACACAACTCATCCTGACAGACAAAGGCACCTCCATTAAAGGATGCTTTTGCTCAACTCCACAACTTAAAGCGCTCTGCACCTCTCCCTCCTGCGCAGGCCCTGCTGGGCTGCGGGGCCAGCCAGGCCGTGCTGCACATGGCAGCCCGCCCGCTGCCTGAGCCATAGGAACCCAGTAACCCAGCGTCAAACCGAGGAGCACGAGCTGTGCCCGGGGCCCGAGCTCCCCGCGGCGCACCCGCAGGCGGCTCCGGTGCAGGCCTGCTCCCCCGGACCCCACTGCAGCCACGCTGCAGGGCCGGGCTCCTGTACAGCCTCTGCCCGGGACACGAACGCAGCACCGCGGCCGGCGGGCCCGGGCCAATGCCGCTCCCCACCCCGGGCACCGAGCAGGGCCCGGGCCGCGCCGCCCCCACGGGGACCCTGCGGCAGCCGGGGGGGGCTGAGGCTGGTGGCATTAACCGCTCCGGTAATTACAGACCTTCCTTTTGCCGTTATGGTGTGGCAGGTGCCAAAGAGAATTTTAGGTGTGGGGAAGCACGAACCGACCCGGGGCGGCCGCCTGGTCCTGCTGACCTGGGAAGTGGCCGAGATGTCAGACAGCGGTGGCAGGAGCTGACAAAAATCCCTGAGTAAATTCCTGGTGAAGGGGTAGGCTGCCACCGGGTAGCTGTAAAGGAAACGGGAGACAGTCTGACAATTCTCAGATTAGTTTGACACATTTTTGACACTTTTAAGTGTCGTGGGATGTGAAGAGTAAACTTAGAAGCATTTTTCTGCAAAAGCAGATTTAGAGTGGTATAGTGAAAGACGGAAGGCAGTGGTATTTCAAGGAGCTCATTTCACAAGGGTAATTCGGCCAAGAGCTGAGCTGGAAGCACTCATTCGGTGTTTGTGGTGCTTGAACCGATTCACGCTAACACCCCAGCATTGCGTGGCCTGGTTAGGAAGCAGAGGAAGGGCCGAAGCAAAGGTGGCCTGAGAATATAAACCTAGCGCCTGAGCTAGCCTGGTGTCGTGGGGAGATGTCACTTCTTTTATAAAGGAAGGATTTTTGTCAGTGGCTCATCTAGAGGTGGCTCGGTGGAGCCAAGTGTTATCAGTTTCATTCTGAACCTGCTCGCCAGTCAGAGGAACAATGGACGGACTTTAATATCAGAGTAAATCTCTAATATCCTGGATTTAGGCTGTTAAAACTCAGAGTGGAATTTGATCTCCTACAGACAGGATCAATAGATACAGGATTTTCCCAACTAAATGCTTTACAATAAGATGCAAGGAAAGATTGTGATACGGGTGGGCTGTGTCTTCATAACCTGAATTAGACTATAATTGCATATCTCAGTTGATGATGTGCTGAGGTCAGTGAAAGCATGTACTGAATCAATTAATTCATGACAGCTGAATTTTCCCCCAGCTCAGCCTTTGGATTTCATTCAAAGCTTTGTTTAAAGAATCAACCGTGTGTTAATTTGCTTACATGCTTTATTTGAAGCATTCTAGAAACCTGGAACCAAGTCTTGGATTTTTTTATTTGCCTAAAACTCCAGCAGATTCAGTGGGAGTGTTACCCAAGAAGGGATTTCAAGTGTGAGCCTTTGATGTGGTTAAACAGATAATTGATATAGGTGCGGTTATACCACTTGTTTTTAATCTAAATAGCGGTGAGCTTGGTAGGCAGAGAGAGGTGGGTGGTATCGTAATGGCATTCAGAGCTGTTTTAATAAATATTTAGTTTGGGATTAGGTTGTGTGTTAATTGCTATTAGCATATGCAGTTCACTGTTAGCAGGTGTGTATTTACTGGGCAGGTGAAAGAGGCATTGGCCCTCACCAGAGCTGACCACGATGGCTGCTGCAGATACGGAGGCTCCATCTTCCTGGCTGGCTGGGGATTGCATCTGTCCTTAGTTATTGCATTAATGTTTTCTCACTCACTGAATCATGCCTGAGATTCAGCCTTCAGAGTCAAAGATGACGATCAATATCTTGTGAACGAGGAAGCTAAGTGATTTGCAGCCTTATGATGATAATCCTATGCATTTAAAGGGTAGTGGCTAGATTTGTGGAATTAAAATGGGTGTCTAATCATGGGCTATTTTTATTAAGTAGAAATAAAATGTAGCTTTAGAAAAGGCTGCTCCTGACTCCATTAATATGTTTCAGATTGGTTGATAACCATTTTAGTAGCACTTTTTCCCAGCTGTTAGGCGCTGTATGATGGTGCAACTTAAAAGCTATTTGATGCATAGGGCAGTGCCAGTGTTTAGCTTGTTTATCTTAAGGAAGATTCTTTCTTTAAGGCTGTACAGGGAAATGTGACTTTTTGGTTCTTCCTTAGAACTAATCTGGTTTCTAATGTTAATTTAATAGAACTTTAATTTATTTTAATTTTATTCTGTACATATAGAATGGAAAAGAGAGAACATGGTAGAAATACTATCCAAACCATATTTATTTGATTAATCAATTGTGTTTGCTTCTTCTAGGGAAAATCCAGAACGTACCTTTGATTTGGTACTGAAAGTAAAATGCCAAGCATCTGAAAACAAAGGTAATATACTGTGCCTATTGGTATTTATTTGTAGAAATGAGAAGTGGGAAAAAAAATAGTTGGCATCCTGATCTAGTGTTGTCTTATGCTTTTAATTGCTGTTGGATTGGGATAGTATGAACAGCCACTATGGTTATTTTATTGCCTTTTAAAATTTATTGTGTTAATTCATAGTTGTTAGGGAGTTTTGTTATTATTTTTTCATTTGACTATTTTAAAAATATTTTTGTTCTGAGAGAGATACTTGCAAAGCTTGGACTTGAAATGCATCTTCTACAATTCTTAAGTCTTAAAATGTTGATTTTCTGTAAGATTTCGTATTAGGAGAACAATTGACTTCTGTTTCTACCACTGGAATGTTAATTTTGATGAGCGTGACAGGGAGAAAGTAAGTTACTTTCTGAACAACAGGAAGAGACCTTCTTTCTAGCTCGTGTTTGGCCACTGCTTTGGTTTGATACATGATGCAAACAGCAATGAGTGCTGTCTTGAGCTTGTATTAGCCATCAGTTTCATGTCTCTATATAAACACGGTAAAAGACATGTGGTAGTGCAAGAGTTACTTGAGAGAGGCTTTTTTCCTCTTGGTAAAAAGAGGATGGGGTTTCCAGTGCTGAAATTAAAATGCCCCCCTAGAAAGTCCATTGGGGAAACTCAGTTCATGTTCTCCATCCGAGGTTGTTTGCCTTCTAAAAACACAGGGAGAGAAGTCTTGTTGGGGTTGTGTTGTAGTCATGTCTGTGACAGCTGTGTCTTGATCACAACTGTAAAACCATTAAACTACATCTTAAAATTGAGTATATTTCTTATCCTGCTGTGCTAATAGATGCTGTTTCCAGAGTTTACTACTCTGACAAGTTAGAAGCCTGTAGAAGTTTATAGCCCCGAAGTATTCCCTTTTTTAATTTTGGCTAACATTTCTGTTAGTGATGTCATGGGTATGTGCCTAATATGTTTACCAAAACGTTTTTGTTGAAATTAAACAATTGTATTTCTTTAGGTCTTCTGACAATACCAACAGACTTTTCTGTGCCTGTTGTATTATATATTATCCAATATTGATATCTCAGGTTCCTCAGATTTTATTTTTTTTTCCTTTTCTCCTCCTCTTCATAAGGTTGCTGTTTAGTTGTGAAATGACATCTTGGTCCTGGTTCAGTCTGGGTATTTTCACTTTTTTTGTGACCAGCCAGCATCCTTCAGTTCATTGCCTTCTTTTTTGATTGGTTGTTGGTACAGTGATGGTTGGGGGAATCGATCAGATGAGCTTTCGTAACTCTGAGCATTGTGATTTGCATCATGGCACATTTTACTCTGTTCTCTCGTTTATAGCTTTTACCATAGTAATTTCATAGATGATGTCTGTGAACCCCACTTAGCTGCTTTATTCCTGATCTGTTCCTCCTTGCATTGTGCATTTAGTCTCTGCCTCCACCTGACAGCCCTTGCTGGGGACCCGTTCACATCCCAGCCCAGGCCAGGCTTGAGCCTGCAGACTTTATTCCCTTTCTTCTTTACCTCCCGAGAGCTAGGCTGTTGATAATCCTTTCAGGTCTTCATCTTGAAATCCTGGAAAGTGTATGTTTTTTTTTCTTCTGTGATCAGAATATGGATCTATATCCTTTAAATTCCTTTTATGTCCCTTTTGACTTGTGATTTGTGGTTTGCATCTTTCTGCCTCTGCTGCCATAAGAAATCGCTTCTCTTTACCTGCAGCTCCGTGCATGACCGCCTATGCCTCCATGCTGGTCATAGTCACTTCCCCTGCCCCACTCACTGTGCGTTTTGTGTTGTTCATCTGTTGTTCTCTGTGGAGAGTGGTGTCTTCAAGAAATCTGTGTATTACTTGAACTGTGACTTCAGTTAATGTGGAGACAGTGCCTGTGTTGTGGGTGCACCCTCTTCCGTTCCACTTCTTGCTATCAATACCCCTCATGGGATCTGTTGCTGTTTGTCCATGGGGCAGCCAAAGGCAGAAGTGAGTTCTGATACTGGTAGCGATGGAGTCTGCAGCGTGTGGCCAGTGAGGGGTTTAGGGGTGTTTCAGCTGGCCTGGAGGTTGTATTGATTCTTGTGTGAGTCCATAGATCAGCACAAAAGTACAGTCCCCTTTTAATAATCAGATTGTGCTGGTTCAATGTTCCAGTTACCGTCCTGCTGTACTTGGTGACCCATCTGGGATTCATTTTAATTTCTTTCATATTATGTCTAATTCAGGTAACAAACTCACTCCAGTGAGGGCTTGACATCATATTTACATATGGTATTATGAGCACAGTGATGTATCAAATTAATATATCTGAATGTTAAAGTTATTTAAAGGAAATTCACAAGGGACAAAAGTGTATTGTCTTCACCGCCACTTTAGAAATGGAGCACAAGGCTTGTCATGCTAAACAGGGAGCCTTAAAGGTTGGTTTATTATAAAGCCTAACAAATTTGACAGTTACCCTGTATTGTAGGTCTTGCCTTTAAATAGATTTTCATGCTAGGATAATCTTTTGAATATATCATACTTGAAAACGTGATCCATTCACCTGTTTCTTTGCTCATGCCTCTTTCTTTCTTATGAAAGAGATTTGTGTTTAAATGGGGGCTTTCTCCCTCGCATCCCATCTGCTCCTTGTACTTGATCCTGAAGCTATGTCAGGGCTGAATTTGTGACATCACTGTCACAGTGTTGCCGTGGAAATATCACAGCCACAAAATTATGATCTCCCTGCGTGAGTGAGCAGCAGGAGAAGCCGACTTTGGAGAGAGGAAGACCTTAATGTGACCCATGTATCTTTAAGCTTTTTCTTTTCAAGCTTTGCTGTAGTGTGCATTCTCCTGCATTTTAATTTCCCTGTGCCACTGTGTAACTATTCTAATAAATAAAAATTGAGGTAGCCTTACTGCAAGTGTAGCTATTAATAAGATGATGTTTTTATGAGGATAGTGTGACAAGATGAAAAATTTTGCTGTTAAAATTGTTATGCTTTTGGAAAAATGTTTTTAGATAACTGCTTAATTACAGCATAGCTCTCAAGGAATGTTAATATTTTGGATCAGACAGTGTCCTAGGGCTCTTCCAGCTGTAAAAGATCATACACACATGAAATGCAGCAAGGATTATATGTATTACGAAATTTGTTCTGAAGTCATTCCACTAATTATTTGCAATGTTTTCTATTCAACATAAACACCTACAAAGTTTCAAGTGGGTTATTATGAATTTATCGCTTCATGTGTGGTAATAGCTCCTGAATTGGTTACAGGCTTAGTTGTGCTAGCAAGTCTTTAGTTAGAGCTGGATCAAAATTTTGTTTTCCCGTTGGATACCTGTTTTTTATGATTTTAAGAGTACCTTACATACTTGAATATTTATTTCTCAATATGGTGTTCTTGTTGGAGTAGACAGTCCTTTTGGGCTGCTTTTCCTCTGTTTTAATCTGCAGGTGTGCACAGTGATGTTGCTAGAATAGTGATCTTCCAACCTTTTTCTCATTTTCAGGGCAGGAGAGAAAAAAAGAGTACTCTTTACGTAAACAGGCTTATAACTGAGCACTCTATTTTTTACTGTTGCTGACAAGCTTTTTTTATTCTTCACTTGGGTTCTGTTAACGGGGGGGGGGGGGGGGGGGGGGGGGGGGGGGG
>JAVJGJ010000030.1:1283637-1298938 GCA_035590215.1 Microhierax caerulescens
GCCCTGTTTTGTTAATTTTTGAATTACTCCATCAGGTGCCTGATTAATTTATTTCCTGCCCCCCCCCCCCCCCCCAGTATTAAAATGGATTTGGTATAAGATGGAAAGCAAAGGCAAAAAAAGATTTGTGATTATTGATCTGTGCTCTTTCATCTTTATTCTGGTTTAATGTATCATGAACAACCAAGATAAAAATGAACACTGAATCAGAATAGGCTAGAAGATATATATATTTTAAATATACTTTAATTATTTTAAATCTGTGAACTGTTTACACATACAGCAAACTATATACGTAGGCTATGGCTAATCAACGTGATTGTTATGGTTTTAAAGCTTTGTGTAAATAAGAATGTTTTAATTTGAAGCAGATTGATAGGTATATAAAATTGTGAAACATAGTCTGTTATAATTAAAGCTTTCATAGTCAGGTGTGTTTCAGTTGTGGTGCTGTAGTTGTTCTGAGGAATAGGAAACAGCCAAGCCGGGTCCTGGTCATCAGTGTTGCTCTATATCCATCCCTTTCTACCGCAGCCAGTAAGCAAAACGTGAAAGGTTTGAATTTCACATGAACAGTGTTAATTGTAATGGGAGAATGAAAACAGGGTAAAGATAGAGAATTTGAAACTATGTTTTTGTAATGTTCAATTACTTTCTCATGTAAGCTGAGTATCAGTACACAATCCAGTCTCATTTCATAGCGTAATCATAGAGATGGAGTGAATATATGGTACAGTAGTATTAAAGTTTCATAAATAATCTAGAATAAACCAACAGAGAATCTAAGCCCTTCTCCCTGTAGCTGTTCTTGGTTGCAGCAACAGTGTCAGTGGGGCTGGCTCTGCAGAGCCCACCGAGCCCCAGGGCGGCAGGCTGGAGCTGGCAGAGGGGAAGAAGCAGGCTGAGGGCTGGACAAGAAGTCCTCTTGGTTTGGGTTTTCTTAGGTGTATTTTTATGAAGATCTCCTGCCTTAGAACAGGTGCATGCTAGACTAGTGTGCATCAGGGTAGATGAAAACCTCATAATTTCTACATGTATTTTGCATTCAGTAATGTTGATGGAGTCTGTATCATGATACAAGAAGAATGCTGGATCATGGATGATGCTCAGTGATACCGGCAGTGGTGCTTTCACTGCTGCTGGAAACTCCCTAAACATCAGAGATGGCGTGTTTCAGGAACCATAGTCTCCCTCCTGCTACAAATGAGAAGTGCTCGAACATGACGTCAGTATCTAAGGCAGTAGTTTTCATACCATTAAGCTTATCGCTGCCCTTGATTCCTGCACCTGTGAAGAGCTGCTGTTTGAGTTTACCTTCCTTCTCCCCTGAGCCTGGGAAGGCAGGGCCTCTGGGAAGAGGAAATGAAACACAGGCCAGCCTGTGATGCCTGAAGAATTGCTATGTTGCCAACTCCGGTTTCAGCTTTGCTCACAGTAGCCTCATGGGAAAGGAGGAGGTGTGCTGGAGTGGGGGACAGCCCCATCCCACAGGCTGGTCACTGCTACATGTGCTGTGTCCCAGCTCAGTGACAGTCGGGGTCTTTGCCAGGTGCTGGAGGAAAGCGTTCCTCTTTATGTGTCTGCTAAATAGAGAAGAACACTTAGTGAGTAGGTAGGAAGCAAGGATGCAGGGAAGAAAATGAAGAAGACAACTGAATATTTTTCCACCTTTGTGCTTTCCACATTATAAACGTCATATACTTAAGTTTTGGGGGTATTTTCCATGTTTGGGCACTGTTTATCTAAAGCTTTTGGTTGGGGACAATGTTACTGGAGGATGTTTGGAAGTGGCATTTGTTTACTGGTGTACTAAATACATATCATAGAGTTATACAATGGTTTGGGCTGGAAGGGACCTTTGAAGGGCCTCTAGTGCAACCCCCCTGCAATGAGCAGGGATGTCTTCAACAAGATCAGGTTGCTCAGAGCCCCATCTGACCTGACCTTGAATGTTTCCAGGGTTGGAGCATCTTCCATCTCTCTGGGCAACCTGTGCCAGTGTTTCACCACCCTCACTGGAAAACAGTCTTGCTTGTATCTAGTCTTATCTGTGTGGTGCACTTACCTTTACAATTTGGATAATGATATTCTGTAATCCATGATAATGTTATGTATTCCATTGTTCCTATATGTTATGTATTGCAGTATTGCTCTGGCCTGAAAATCCTGTTAGTTACTGAATCAACACATTTTACTGCTTGTGTTAGTTGGTGTTTAAGGCAAGGGGCATAACTTACAGGGAAATCCTGTCCTCAAGTTCTAACAGTTGGGCTGTGTCCAGGATATGGTCCTCACTGGTGGAAGGAATGTTACTGCACTGTTCAGGCAAAAAGTGATGTAAATAGATAATAATTTTATCCTTTGTGGTCAAGAGGGAGTTTCCCTGCAACATTCATTTTTTTTTTTTCTTGAGGAAGCAAGGGAATTGGACTAACTTGGGCATTGAAAAAAAATTACAGCTAATTGATTTTTTTTTTTTTAAATTAACAAAAATTAAATCTTTGGTTAAGTTTTTTACTTATTTAATTTTATTTTTTTAGGCATGTGAACTATAATGTAAGATTTCTTTTTGAGTAATGTCAAAAGTGGCTTGAATATTATTCTGTTTCCTGCAACCAGGCAGTTTGCTTTACAGGGTCACATATATTCCTGGTTTCATGTCCAAGCTGATACCAAATTTCTGTTTCTTGAAGGGAATTAGGAAGCAGTAACTCAGGCATCCATGAGGTACTGAGATGTAGTCTTAGTCACGTGCCAAAAGATTTTTGATTTTTCTATATGCAGTCTGTATGGGTTCCACAAAGCAAATACAATATTGGACCTGGTGAGATAAACTGTTTTTCTCTGTCTCTGGTCAGACATCACTGACGTGGGAGAGCCAAGTGTCGGGTCATCTCCAGTATGTTTGGCTGTGCAGGTTTCTTCCTAATTATTATATGTTACTTGGTAGTAATGTACTTGAACTTTTCTAGATCTTTCTCAAAATCAATCTTTCAGCACTAATGTAGGAAAACATCATGTAGCTCACAATATTTTTAAAGAACTTTGTATACCTTCAATTAAAACGAACAAAATGCTGCACATGCAATGTGTCTGTGTGCAAGGACGTGTGGTGATTTAGTTTTTCATCCTTATAGGGTGGGATGTAAAACTCTTATTGGTATACTTGTATAAGGTAGATGACCTTAGTCTTACTGTTTTCAATTATTGTTCATTTCATTAGATCACTGAGCAGCTTGTCTCATTTAAACTGCTTTGATCAAGAGACATGGTGACAGCTGTAGTATTTTGTTTTGTAAACCTTCCTCAGACATTAGCAATGACTTAAGGCATAGATGTGCTCACTTGCTTATTCTTTTGCTACCTTAGTTCTTAGATCCTCATTTCCATGAGCTGTAATTCACTCATGATTACAAGTTCAAAGCAGGAAAATTAAAGATAACACTGTGGCTCCAAAAGGCATACAGTTCTTGCCACGCTTTACAAGCTCATTCTCAAGACTTAGCAGGTAAAAGAAATTCCTGCTTATCTTGCAAAGAGACCAAATGAAGGCTGAACATATTCATTTTATCTGTGCACTATCTGTGAAGTGAACTCTCACCCTGATTAAGGTTTTATCCTGAAGCATGGCTAATAGCATTGCAGCCGAAAGGACCCTTTCTTTCTATCCCTAGTTAGCTGAAATGACTTATTGCTCTGTCCTTCAGTGGTAACAAATTCTTGGGCAAAAAGGGATTGACCTGCAGCTCCGATAGAGAAGGCAAATTGTGGCTAGAAATTTTAACCGTCTGCTTGCTCGTAAGAGGGAAAAAAGTACTTATTTCCTAGTTTGAGCATGTTACAGGTGGGGAAATTGGAAAGATAAGGACTGTTGGGTCCAAACCCTGTATTGTTGTCAGACAAAGCCCCACATCTCTATAGATGCATGGATTGTATCTTTGTTTTCCCACATATTAGAAATAAAATTCTACGTTTCCACAGGTGCAGTGTGAGCACTGGTATCCTGAAACTATTTAGTAAGTTAGATGTCTGTGAAAAGATGCAGTTAAATTCTGAGCCACTTAGTAAGTCCATGAATGATTTGGGTTACTTAGATTTTTGGGCATTTTTCAAGCGTAAGTGCTACAGAAATTATTTTAAACTATGGTAGAGTTTTCTGCATACTTGAAAGCTTGATGTTCAGCTACAATTAAAAGCAGTTTCCTTAGGTAAAGCTTCCTTGTGGGAGGAAGATGTTTTCATCATACCTGTGAGGAGTCGGTCTTTGCAATAATATTTCTGAACCTGACTGAAAAGTCACTAATATAAAAATCACATTTCTTATTTGCAAATATGCAGCTACAAAGACTTATAGATGACATTTTCTGTGACTGTAACTGAGGCAGGCTACTAAAATGTTGTTTTCCATTTCCCCTTCATTAAAGGGCAGTATTTAGTTTGTGACACTGTTGTTTAGCTCATGCTTTGTATGAGGTAAGTTAAAAGGAAAAATGTCAAAATCACACACTACAAATACCTCCTTCAATACCAGTGTGAGTCAGGTAACTTTACTGCCTAAATAATTTTTAAAAATGGGGTATAAGCTTTGCAATCGCTTGAAGGCAAGGCAAAAGCCACTGGTGTGGGGAAGGGAAAGTGGACAGGAGACAATCAGGCTCCTGTGTTGTGGCCAAATTGTGGCTTATTATGAAAGGCAAGTCCAGGTTCAGCACCTTGATCAAATGTGTTGCTGAGGTTAATGTGTCAGCACCTAGAGACCCAGAAAAATCTGTATGTTAATATGCAGCAGGAAAAGGTGGAAAATGTGATTCCTGAAACTCATTAACCTTTTTCTTTAACTGACATGGTTGTGAAGTGTCAGTATGTAACTCTTAAAATTGTCAGTGGTCAAGCACTCCATATTCCTGGTCTTTGGTTGAAAGCAGTCAGCTTTCCAGGGGAGCGTACTTGCCTCAGCGCAGCGTTTTTGTGCTGTGTGTTCCTTTGCTATTTGATGAAGTAGCAACTGTTAGAAACTGGTGGCAGTTTAGGAATGCACATTAGTGGGTAAACTTGTGTAAAGAAGTCGAAGGTACTGGATTGCTAAGATTTGATGTAATTCTGTAAATATGCTTTCTGTTGCTTTCATGAAAAGACCAAGAGTGTGGTTGCATTCCACTGCAAGCTTGCTGTGGAATACTTAGAGTGAGAACAGACTTAGCAGTCCAGAAGTTTCTTTTGGTATTCCTTTGATGAACAAAAAAATAGGTGGACTACCTGATTTGCATAAAAGTGTACTTTCAAGTATTTTCTACACTGGCACCCTCATTTGCATATTGTCTTTAATCTGACAGATTTTAAGTGCCAGAGAAGTTAGCAAGTGTTCCTTAGTTTCACTTTTTTATGAAGTTGCTTCAACGTATTTTGTCCTTGTTCTGTCTTTTGATTACTGATGCTTGGAAAGTACTGCAACTCCCTTCTTCTCCCCTTCTCTGTGGCATCTTGCTCTTCCTCCAGCTACTGGCGGGTGCTATGCTTTGATCCCCCAAACCTGGGAGCTGAGGACCACCATCGCACTCAGATCTTCCTGACAGCAGTGCCTTCTGTTCCTACTGCATCTCTGGCACTTCATGTATGAAACTGTTAACAAGCAGATTTTAATATGATATACAGAAGTCTTTTTCTTTTTTTTTTCCCTCCTTTTTTTTTTTTTCCTCCTCAAGAAGTAATCTTTTTATGTGAATGCTGTTTTTTTCATGAGATGATTTCATCTGTGAAAACTCTTGGTTTGCAAATTATGGTTGATCTCTTACTTTGTTTCTGAATTGCTGTTGTGGTAATAAAATACTATATTGATACAAATGCGTCATTACAATTACTGGTGTGAGTTTCTGTCAAATTACTTTAAGTATGTAGCAGATTTTTGCCTTTGAACAATAGCAGTGTTATAAACTTGGCAACTTGCTTTGAAGAACTAGGTTTTTTATTACTGATAACTACTTTAACAAAATCAGTTCTGCTTATTGCTTGAGTATGTGTTTATAAATCTGTTCCTTGGGATAATGATGTATCATTTCAGCTTTATTAATTGCTTTTGCTTGTTCACATAAGAAAAACAATCTGGAAATTCTTTCCCTCCCCCCAGACAAGAAATAAGAACTGTCTGTAATAAGCTTTGCTTTTCTGCCTTCCTTTTCCTCACTGTGTTTCTTCCCCACCCTTGTAACTCCTGGCCCCAGTCTCTTCTTTCCCCTCGGCACTGACAGCTTTTTTCCAATGAATATCTTTATGGCATCAGAGAAAATATAGCTGGAGGGATACTGAGCAGTCATTTAGTCCGTTCCTCTGTCCCAAGACATGACCAACTCTGCTTGGCAGTCTTTTTGTATATCCTGCTCCATCAAGCCCATAGGGATGAAGATTCCTTCTCTCCAGGCAGAATATTGAGCTACTTAATTAAACCGTTACCGTTTCATTTTACTTTAGCTGTGGTTTTCTGTCTGAAATTATTCTCTGTTGCTATCAAGAGAATTACCAGAGGTGATGTTTCTCAGCATGTGTTTGTAATTTCTGTTCCATTACCAAATTCAATGTGTGCTAATTATCTTATCCTGTTGCATTTCTGGGTGACGATTGTAATCAGCAAGCTTAATGATTGTGAAAGGGTATTTTTAACTACAGAATTTTTTTGAAAGTTACCACTCAGAAAGCTTTCTCTCTCTCTTTTTTTTTTTTTTTTTGGTGTTCTCTACTTCTCTAGTCTGCTCTGTCATAAGAAATAGTACTTTCTAATATTTTCTTATATTTATCACAGAAGCTAAAATGTGTTGGAAGTGTTTTTCCTAAAAATATGGATGACACGCTTTATGAAGTTACCTCTGTGGGAATAGATTTTTGGAGATTAATTACTTTCAGCATATTCATATGTTTTCCTCTTCTCTTAGCATGCGTCATACTTGCCTGCATTTTTTTGTGGATCAGTTCTAGACTGCAACATTTTGAATACTTTGTTTTTAAGCATTACATGTGACTCACTTTTCCTCTTCCTATCAAGTATGCTAAATTCTAAGTCTTGGTCCCTCAACAAACCTTTCCATGCTTGTCTCTTTGGCTTGCGTCAAGAGTTGCATCCGCTTCTAATTGCAATTCTCAGGGATTTAGATGGTTCTTTCTGAATCTTATTATAGAAAGATTTCTTTTAAAATATGTATAGACAGACAGGTAATCACAAATGATACAGTAGTCGTCAAATCGGTCAAATGTCACAAGTTAAGTCTAGCAGTCTGTGCATGAGCTGTAGCCTTGCAGCAGTGTGACATTCACACCTAGACGGTACACTTCCCTATGATGTAGGATGTTTAGCAGAGGAATTTTCAAATGTTACTGGCATGTACTAAGATGACTGTTTGTAAGAAATGTCAGTCCTGGATGCTGTAGGCATAGGAAGAAGTGATGCTTGTACATGCACTTATCTATTTACACGTGCAGTGATCTATATATATTTGCACATGCCATGCACAAACTATTCTATGTGTGCACTTAACATTTTCCTCTTAATTACTACATTTACTTAGAACTGGTGCAAAGTCTTTGTCCCAGAAATGGCTGTTAGAAAAAGAAAACGAGACGAAACTCAGCAATTCCTCAGCCACAGCTATTTCTGAGTGATTCTCATCCTCTCACCCATAAAATCAGCATAAAATTGACCTAACATTGCCAGATCAGATAGGGTATCTGGAGAGTAATCCTCAGGGAAAAGAAGTTCAGTTTTTGTAAATCTGAAGATAAAGTGCATAAGGTTGCAGAATTGGATTATACTTTCTCTTTTTATTTCTAAATCAGGATCCTTTTGTTTCTTCCTTCTCAGCACTTGTGAGAAGTTGCCACAAAGATGTGTCAGATGCTGACTGAGCCTAGTTCCAAAAGCAGAAACAAACAATCTTTTCAAAAAAGCCCAGTCCCTGACTTGGATAATTATCATAAAATCCCAAGGCTTTTTATAGGTGTTAGGGTTTGGTTTCAGGGAGCAAAGGCATAAAAAGTGTGTAGTAACCTTTCTTTTGGAAGCACAAGTCACATCAGATTTTCTTACTTAATAAATGTGTGGCAAGTACCTACTAAAATAACCAGTTAAAAGCCAGTAATAACAACATGCAAACCCAGCTCAAAGCAGTTGGACAAATTTTGGAGGCATGTAATTTTTTGCTGAAAGTAGCACTGAATGTTTTTCTTGAATTGAGTTAGAATTATTTTTTTAACATGTTGGCTCTTTCTTGTTTTCATGGAGGAGTACTAAGAGCATTATTCAGCCATTTAGATCACATGAATTTAAGTATCCTCTCATGATATAAATATCCTTTCATGTTATGAAAATAAATGTTGTTATACTTGTAATTGAGTGAGCTGGAATTTACTTTAGAGTTGTTTTTATCATTGCAAGTGAGACCACAGTAGTATGAGAGTGCCCTAATATGAAGTAAAGATAGCAAGCTGAGCAGGACACTAAATTATAGTTGAAAGTTTTATGTGTTAGCATATCAGGGTACCAAAACAAGTTATTGGAGGTGCTGATCTTGTTGTCAGTAGGTAAAGAAGGGTGCTCCTGTGAAATGCTGTTCAGCTCCGTTGGTCCCTCACTCAGGTGTGAATTTTACCCATTTTTTGACCCCAAACCGCAAGTTACCTAGAGCCAAGTCTTGCTTAATTCTGAGGTTGTGTTTTGCTCCTAATTGTGACCTTTCAAAAACACTCTTGGTGGCTTTGCTGTTGTGATCCACTTCCTTTTTTGAAGCAGGGCAGTTAGACTTCTACTAAGAACAGTGAAAGAAATAAAATTTCTTTCTGATTTTGAAGTTACACCTTAAATATTTTACAAAGTATCCGAAAACCCTATGATTTTGTTACTGTGTTGCTAAAGCAGTCAAGGTACTAAATGTTTCTCATGTAACTGTACTTCACATCTGCCAAAACAATCTGCCCGGTTCCCTTGCTGCGGAGATGGGAGCTCACTGAGCTGCTCTCCGGGGCGATGCTCTGCCAGCCTGCCTTACTGCAGAACGGCCGGGGCGCAGGCAGCAGCTCTCGAGTTTTGCAAGAGAAGCTGCTATAAATGGTACAAGACTTGAGAAGTTCTGGGCAAGAAATAGGTGATAAGGAAGGGAACTAGAGGCAGCTAGTAACCAGTTTATGTTTCATGAGGTCTAGCAAATGCTTAATGCTGGATTGCTGCTGGGTGAAGCAGTCCCATGTTTTTCTCACAACTCCCCATTCCCCAGTTTTTCTTCCTTTCTTCTGGCACGAACCCAAGTGTTTCTGGGGAACTGATCTAGTTGACACTGACCTGAAAAATTCTAGTTGGTTTGATCTTTGTCGGTTCCCTTGCCTGGTGCAGTGTGTAGCCGTGGAAGAATCTGCAGCAGCAGGAGAGATCTGGTGGTGCGGGATCACCAGCAAGTAGCTGGCAGTGGGAGTGCAGTGGGATTGCTTGTTTCCAGAGACATTTATGCTTGAAACGTTTGTGGACATATGGCCTTAGATTTGAAAGCTCTTTTAAAATATTTTTTTGGATTCTGCACAATTTCCAGTGGTTTTAGCAAGTGATTTATGAATTACTTAACATGGAGTATTTGATATCCATTACCATGCTTGCTGTGCCTTGAATTTATCAGAGATTGCGGCTGATATAAAATGATTATTTTTCATGGTACTAAATTTGAATAAAAAGGAGATCCCTTTCAGTACAGGCACTGAGATATTCAAACTCCTTTTCTATCTGGTCATTACACAGATGTGTTTGTGATTGGAATGCAAGCAAAATAGATGGGACGGAAAAGGTCTCTTTTAAGTGGCTTTATGTATTTGCTCTCATATTTTTATAAATGTAGCATCTTGTCTCGTTTCATGTATGCTTCCAGAAGTTCTTGTTCCCCATGCTAGATGGAGGAAGATTCCTTGTGCAAAATACGTATGTTTCCATAAATAATAGTTGCAGAACCTTCCCTGGGAGCAAAAATTTGCTTATCCAATAAGAAGAGTCAAATAGCCACATTTTCATCTAAAATCTCAATTAGATTTGAATTAGATGAAAATTAGGTCTAAATTAGGTTGTGTTGATTGACAAGTTGAATTTCGCGACACTTCCAGACTGCATGTTCCACTGTTGGTTACTACCTGGCCTGGGGTGAAGGAGGAATGCTGGCGTCAGTCTCCAGCTCCATGTGAGTGGGCCAGCGGAAAACGCGGGTGCAGCAGCAGCGTGTTGGATAGTGGGATCTGAAATCAGCAGCCGGGAATGGAAATACCATCAAGGGTGTTCCTCGCCCATTAAAGCTTCAATTTGCAGCAGCAAACATACGTGGGAGGATGAAGAAAAGCAGAAACCTCTGTACTCTGCCAAAAGTGGAGAACTCTCTGGTTGTGATGTAAAACTTACCAGTAAGAAGGAAATTTCTGATTTATTGGATCGTACTAGTGTTAGGAGTGAAGTGGAAATCCAAATATGCTTCCCAGATCTTGGCTGCTGGGAAGACAGGAATCCCAGCAGCTCCCAAGGTAGCCAGGAGGTTGCAGCTCTCATCAGGCAGTGTCCCTCGGTGCCTGCTGGCGGGTTTCTCTGTAGCCTTGCGGCCCACTGCCCGCCAGGGCTGACCCCACTGGGGCACTGGTGGGAACCGTGGGTTCTACCCCTGGACCTGGGTCTCCCTTGCCGGAGGACGGGGAGTTTTGCTTTAGCACGTGGAGAAATGCTGCTGTTCATGTGTTGTGTAGAAGTGCCGTGAAACTTCCTGGGTGCCTGTGGCACAGTTTTACAGTAGCATCTCGGGAAGGCTTTGTGTCACAGGAGATTAAAAGCTTTGAGGGGGATGAAGAATATAATTCAGTTTTTGTTGAAAGGTTATGGTTCGGGTCATTGTGTTACATGGTGCCTTCAAAACAGTGTTAATTGTAGACTTATAGATAGCCTAAGTAATACTGATAATTTTGATAATTAACAGTTTATAATAGGTTAATGAAAACTTTCAAGAGATTTTTTAAGTGCTGATCTTAAATGGCTCTGAATAGAAAATATTCAAGCATGCTAGTTCTTCTAGACTTTTCCTTGAGAGCACTGGATACATTGGTACTGTCTTTAAAATCACAAATTACACTGTTCTGTACCTCAGAGAGATCTTTGTTTTCCCCTTCTTACCAATTTAGATAATTTTTCCCTTGGAAGGAAAGAGGGTTTATATCATTTTATTTCTTCATTGAATTAAAATGTGAAAATTAAACATGCTTAAAAAATTAAGTACTCAAAGGTTATTGAGAAAGATTTGAATATGAAAATACCATAATCTGGTATGTTATAACCTACTACTGTATGTAAAGCAATAAACGTATAGTATCATAAATGTCTTTTTAATAATCCAGTATATACCTTAGGTTTTAGATATGTTTTTGCACTTGCCTCAGAGCTTGATGCTAAGCTGACCCTCTCTTTAATATTAAAATGTACTCTGACTGTAATACTCTGTTCCTTTGCCTCTGATTAATGCTGTCTGTCAATTTACAGATCCAGTGGTACTGTGGAAGTTCCCAGAGGACTTTGGAGACCAGGTTGGAAACATGAGATTGAACTTTTTTTTAATGTTAGAATAATAATAAAAAAGCTCTCCTGTTCAGCTGTGGAGATGCAGATGCTAATGATAGTGGGAAGGAAGCCTTCACCCAACTGGTGGCTTGGTGATTAGAATGCCTTTGTGACAGGAATGTGCAGTAGCAGTTGTAGAGCACTGTACATCATACTAATTCTCTGTGTCACCTTACTTTCGATATGGAGTATTTTATAAGCTGTTTCAGTTGGAAGTGTTGGGTTTTTATCTGTTGTAGGACTGAAAATGTGGAAAATGATCAACAAAACTTTTCCAAACATTGATGTTATAAACTGTGTTAATGAAAAAGTTGAAAGAGCTGCACACTTGTGTCCCTTTAACATCAGAACCTGGGTGTCCCATTCCTTTAATCCTTTACAATGCAAAATCTTACATGTTTATTTAATAATATTTCAGAGATGCCCTAGTTATTTGCTTGGAAAAACAATATTTGCAGACCCTTATAAGAGACAATGATCTAAACTTACTGATTTTGAAAACATGAAAATCCTAGTTTCTATCTAGAATTAGTCCTTTAAGGAAGGATTATACATACAGGATTGATGGATTATTTCACTATTTGAGGTGATGGCAAAGCTATTAAGCAGTGTGATGTTGTTTTTTTTTTTTATTTCTCCTGGACTATTTTATTAAAGTTATTAATATTAAAATTTAACAAAACAATTATATTTTATAATTTCAGCAACTTTTAGATGAGTTGCTTTCATGGAAATATGTTTATTTTCATAAACACAAATACATAAAACCACTGAATAGAATAAATACTTCTGACTCAGTATCTCTGTTTGCTCTTCTTTTTAGACTGATACCATCAAACATTCTTTATTGGTAATATCACTACAATGGATGATCTGGAAATATTTTGTGCAGTAGATCTTGATAAATAGTTGATATTTTTTAAAAAAATCAGTAATACAAGATTCTATAAAGACAGCTGTAAGGTGATTCATGATGAAAGGGATAAATATACAAACATAGAAGGTAGGATATCTGGGTAGGGAATAGCATCAGTCAGAAATGTGTGCAACTTATGAGATAGTGATAAATGGTACATGAGCAAAGTGTACTGTTAAATGTTTTTAGCTAGACATCCAGGAAGTTTTGATAATTTTCCTGGCTGCAGAATGATCATCTTTATTGTAATTTAAATTCCTTTTTTCTAGTTTTTGTTCTTTTTCTTTTGCCTAAGAAAGACTTGAACTTAAAAAAGAAAAGAAAAAAGAGACAGAGAAATTATGTATGAAGAAAAATGGGAGCTTATTCAGTAAGTCGAAGGTTATTCAAAGAACAGCTGGTGTAGAAAAATGATTAGAAGGTGAAGCCTACTAAAGACTGGAGGGAAAATGTACAAAGACGCAGTAGACGTACCTAATCTATAAAAACTAGAGGCCTCAGGCAGCTGTCTGCCTTTGGGGTCTGAAAAACATGCATCTGTACCTTGTGTCTCAGCAGTGTAGGTGGTCTAGTGTTTCAGGTAAATTGCTTGTGTTCCTGGAAAACAGTATGTTTTAATCCTCATCCTTGCAAGGGAGACTTTCCTGTTAGAACCGCTGGATTTGAACAGAATATATAGCAGCTTCTGTAGCAAACCCTGAGCCAAGTAGTCAAGTGAAATCAGCAGAAGCCTTCTGTGCTTGTGTGTATTGAACTTGGTAGGTTTGGATTGGAGACCTGAATGTCCACTAGATTTAACTTTGTACAAAAATGAAATTTCATTAACGCTATCAAGGCCAATCTCAATGAAATTTTGTGGGGAGAATATTAGAAAAACCCAACAACCCAAACCCACCATCACCAATGACAAAAACAACAGAAAAAGAATATTCTCCATTCTATTTCCCAGTCTTTTCTATTTTAAATGTAAAATGTGTGAGTGAGTTTTTGGATGTATCCCAAAGAATCATCTTTCCTAAAATCTAAGGGGTGTCTGTTTGTATAGTGATATGATAACAGTGGGCAAAATATTTTTCTCTCTTCCTGAATTTTCCTACAGTTTATCATGTCACCTTTTTGTTGCTTTCATAATGCAACGAAAACTTGTCTAAGCCATTTTGATAGATTCCTTCTCTCTCTCTCACATTCGTCCTCTCAGTGTGCCTGAACTTTCCAATGCTTACTTGTGCCTAATCCTCTCTTAGTCCTGTGGCCTGCCATTTTCTTTTATGCTGGCAGTATTCTTCTTTGGGTCTCTTTTTTTTTTTTTTTTTTTCTTAAAGTTGACTTTCCAAAATCTTGTTTTGCAAAATGGCACATCTGTTTTGGATGTGATGCAGAAACTACAAATGATCAGGAAAAAGACATGAGTGACTTGCATAATGACATACTCACAGGTGGTCCATTAAGTAAAGGAAATATTAAGGTGCAGTTTTGGTACCACAAAAGAATTTGCAAGATTCATTATTGATTTTCTTATCTGCCAAGACTGCAGTGAAGTCACATATTTTCTATTTGGTACTTCTTCAGATGCCAGAATATGAAGGAAAAGGGAAGAAAATGGGGAAAGAAAAAAGTAATGCTTCGAGGCAGGAAATGAAAAATAATTCTCTTTGCCACGAGTATTTCAGGAAGTTCTGTGTGTGGTGGTGTTGCTTTATATATATATATATATATATATATTTATATTTATATATATATATATTTTATGGTGGGAGTTATTAACTTTTTAGTGACTCTCAAGACTATCAATTAAATAATGAACTCATGCTGGGGAGCATTCTAAGTACAAAGAACCACACTACCATTTCAGAGAAAATCTTTATTAAAAAGTACCCCAAAAGCTGAAAGAACTAATCTGTTTGAGACGACATAGAGTTACAATTTACTGTTGTACTGGCATTAATGCTGTAAACATAAGTTTGACAGTGTTGAAAAAGTTCCGAATAATCTCAGCACTGTAGAAAAAATTAGAAGTTTCCTGATTTGAGCATATAAAGTGCTTCTGTGGTTATCCTCACAAGCTAACATTTGAATGAGGAATGGGTTCTAGCCATTTAATGGATTGATTTTTTTTTTTAAAATTTAAAATATATTTTGAATATATATGTCTACAGGTATACTACTGTCTTGTAGTATGTTCAATACTACCCTTGTGCTCAATTGATTTTTTTTATGATAAAAGATGTGTGTTTTTAATTTTGAAATTCCTATTTTGTTTGTCAGACTGGTTGGACTACAGCTTAAGTTCATCCTTGCAAGCTCATTTGCAAATGGACGTCTGCTGGAAAAGAGATCCGGTAGTTTTTAAAAATCAAGTATTCTTTAAGTGCTTTAGAGAAGCAATCCAAATAAAACAAACAACTTTGCTTCCAAAATGAAATACTTCATAACTGTTGAAAAAGTAGTTGTGTGTCTCTGCCAAAATTAATGTCACCCAGCACAATGGAGATCTGCTGACTCTGGCTGTCTTGTCATGGAAGCGGAGTCAGTGGCAAAGCCCTATTGATGTCAGATGTGCCCGGATGCCTCCAGTGTACCTCTCCTCGTAGCTGTTCTGGAAATAAACACACTTGAGCTCCCAGTAACTTCATTGGGTTGAAACATTCCTGGGAAGACGAGTAGTGTTGGCACAAGGAAGGGCGAGAGCAGTGCCGACAGCACCAGCAGGTGCTAGCGGCTCTGCCAGGGGCAGTGCTGCTTTCTGTGTTGTCTTGACCTTTGAAGCATGTGAAGTC
>JAVJGJ010000030.1:1298953-1338399 GCA_035590215.1 Microhierax caerulescens
AGTTAGTAATTACAACTATTTTAGATGGTGGTTTTAGTTGTGTAAGAATTCAGTTGCTTTTAAATCTGACTGCTGGTTGATCCAAAGTGTTTTCCAGCTGCAGTAGGTCCCAGTGTATAGAAAAATGGATCCATTGAATAGCTCTTATTCTTCTCCTTTCTAATCACGTAATAATTTTTTTCTTTGTCTGCCACTTCTCTTCTGGTGAAAAACATCTCACCAGAAGGATGAGACAAATGGCTAATAGGGCAGGAGATTGTCTTACCACTTTAGTCATATCAAGTATGACAAGGGGTCGTTGACTGAAGATGTGGGTTGAAAAGGAATTGAGACTGTGCATTGGGACATTAGTAGTGTTGCAGATTTCATCTGATCTTCCCTTGCTCTCTGCTTTCTAAGGCAAGCAGACCAAACCTGCTTCTTCATGTCAGACTTTTCCCAAACCCTGCAGATGAGTAAACAGTGAGGGATGTGGCATCCCATGTGAGGAATCTTTACTATTTGTTATGAAATTACTGTAACACCCTTTGTGTTATCATCTCCTATTTTATAATTCATGTTTTATAACATCTGGGTTTTATTTTTTAATGTATCACATTATGCAGAAGTGACCACTGAATTGTGAGCAGTAATGTTACTCCTTATTCTATAGTGACCTAAGTGCTAAAGCCTGATATACACGTCAATCTCTCAGGTTCATGTGAAAGTATTTGTATATATAAAATATATAGATATACATGCCTGTGTGTAAACATCAGTTGTTTAAGGTATAAATCCTCTGAAGTACTAATATGTAATATGTTAGCCTTCCTTCAGAAAAACACTAATTTTACGCTCAAAACACTAATTGTACACTTTCGATGTATGTATTAACTATTAAAAGTTAAGCCTGGCTTAAATGAATGTCTGATTGGAGTCAAAGTGTGCTCAGTTTCTTGCAGGATGGAGTATTTAATTGTATGGATTGTGGCAGCAATTATATAAATGAGGCCAATATGAAAGAGATTATATATTTTTTTTTTAAAGATTTAAATAATAGCACAAGTTGTATTAAGAAAAAAATATCTCCAGAAGCAAACTAAAATCTGTTGTCTGAGTCAAAATAATGTGTGGAAGGCAGTTGTAATGGTTTTTTGTTCCTCTGCGCTCTCCTAAGAGAGCGGCAGGAGCCCAGGAGGTACAAGACTGTTTACACTCCTTCAAGGCTGCAGGCATGCTGTTAGGGGATGCATCTCACTGGCTTTCTGCATTGGATGGCTTTGTTCTTTTATACTGATGAGGCATTAAATACATGTTTCAAATGTTTATGCTAACTAGGTAGGTGCTTGCTTTGGTGTTTTTGTCAGTAAATCTTGGAAAGGGTTTTGGGACTTTGTTGCGTGTGTATTAATAGGTTTGATTAGTATTTCGGTACATTAGTATGAGAAGGGAAGAATCTAATGAGATTACTAATTTTCAAAAGTATTTTTGTCTGAATGTTACACGCCATTGTTTAGTTTAAGGATATTTTGGAACTTGGATCCCTGTGTAACTTTGAGGAAAACAATTAACCCAGCTGAGATGATGGCAACTTTGTGCACTGCAAGTAAGCTTTGTCAGGGTAAGATAGTTTGTTGTAATTTCCTGACAATTCATGTTTGAAATTCATATTGCTTTTACAGAAGAATACTGGGTGTGTGAGGCAGCAGTGATTGCTGTCTATGCAAATCACAGCTGATAGAGAATTGGCAGAAAAACACAGAGGTGTATTTATAGTGGCTGACTGCCCTGTGTGAACAGAAAGGATCTATCTGATCTTGGTAAATATTCTGTGAAATAACTGCCCACCTAGACATGCTGGGAACACCCAGGATCGACAAGACCCTTGTATCATTCAAGATGTGAATATCCCAAGATGCAGTCTCAGGGTTTTTTTAATTCATCCCAACAGAGAAAGAATAAATCTTTGAGACTTTTATTTATAAAATCATAAAAGCCCACTACTGAACACATTGAACTTTCTTGAAGTTTTGAGGACAGGTGGCAATATCAGGCATGCTTGTTTTCAGGCTTGTGGCAGTTTTGTTTTACAGAGCTTTTAAGTTAAAAATGTTGATCAGCATATGGTACTGGCTATCCTCATCTCTACCAGCTCTTTTGTTATCTTGTTATTGTTATAGGTCTTAATGACAGTTGTAAGCCATAGTTCTGGATGCAGGGGTTAGTCCACCCTGGGGAGGAGAGGGAGAAACAGCAGTGTGGATTATGGAAATATGAATTGATCTAAAAAGCAGCTCTCTTGTAACAGAATGGGACTCAAAGAAAGACTAGGGAGAAGCTGGTGAAAAGACGATGGAATATGATGTGAAAATGATCATTTGAATGCTTTCCTTTTCATTCCCAGCTGCTGTGTTCTGGTGAAAAGGCATGCATTTGTATATCTTAAGGCTGGGTGAAAAAGGGCCGGATGAATGGAATTACTTGTTAGATATGTTTTCGTTTTGAGTCAAATAAATTATGTACATTTTAATAGACTGTATGCATATGTTAGCCATTTCTTTTTAATCATACAGCTGTGATATTGGGGGACTACATTTTGTAGAAATGTTCTTTTCTCTGTTTGCTCAAATAAGTACAGTATTAATATTTGACTGTCCTTCAGATATTCTGTATCAGCCTATCAAAAATAGCTGTTAGTGATTTGGCTTTTCCTACAGCCTTCAGTGATGTGCCAAAACAAAGAAGAAAAAATTAACTGATGGCTGAAATAGTGATGACAATCATTTGGAATGTCTTCCAGAAAGACTGCCAAATTATGTGTGGTGATGTTGACTGACCTCAACTGCCCTCAGAATATTCCGGTCTAGTGTCACTTAATTCCTTATTCCACGCTACAATATACTTCCTCACCTACTTGCTTAGTACCCTCCATCCACTTTAGTCTTCATTATGTTGCCTCTTGTTTTGCTTTCAGCGTCGCTGTTCTCTCAAGCTTACTGCTGCTTTTTTTGAGGACTATCCTAATTGGCTTAGCTCTTTTTATGTTTGGTACTGTGTGTTTCCTGAAGCCTGTATTTGGTTCCTGAACTTGTATTCCTGAACCCTGTGTTTGGTTCTTGGCTGTTGATCCGCCTTTCCTGATGATAGTTTTCTGCAGAACTGGGAGAGTATCTGAGGTTCACTGTTACTGCTACAGATATTTGAAGCGCCACTTCAAATAAATTGTTTGTATTTTGTTAAATAACTTTCTTTTACTTACGTTAGGAAATGGTCTCAGATCAAATGCCATAGTTCAATTATGATGAAATCAAGGAACCCCAGGGCAATCTGGTGCCAAAGAATGAGGCTTGATGGGACTGAGATGAGGAAGTGGAGTGGCAGAGGACTTTGCCAGCAGCAAGAGCAAGGCAGGGGTCGTTAGTGGGCTGCAGCTGGAGGGGTCCTGACTACATGGTTTGGGGTCTTGGATAAGGGGTAATTGAAAGTGAAGCAGCTCCAGGCAGGTGATCAGGAAGGGAAATATATTAATCTATTGAGTATAATTATTTCTGGTACTCATTACTTCTGTGTAAGTTTTCAAGGCATTGTGAACTACTTGGCTGGTAGACTGTTTGCTTCTTCTCTAAGCAGAGGTGTTGAGTTTCTGGGTTTTGTGTGTCAGTTTCTGTCTGCAGTCATTAATAAAAGTACCGTCAGTAACAAAAGGTCTGCATCTGAGAAGTAACCTGCTGGAGGTTACAGTGCATGCTTCTCTCTGTCCCTTGTCCTTCACTAGGTGTTAGTAGCCACTATTAGAGAAGACATGCTGGGCCAGTGCAGACTTGGTGCATGAGTTCTTGAGTTTTAGTCTAAAGTTGGGAAGAGGGAAGACCTCTTTCAATTTATAGAGAAATCCTGCTGTAGGAACAGGTTTTTTATTAATTTTCAGTAAGTGCGGTGAACACTTGGGTTACATTTGTGAATGTCTTCCCTGGGCATGGGCAGTTTCATTCTGCTGAATGAAAGATTTTCTGCTGAAAATCTTCCTGGCTGTTACCACTTGTGCTGCCTGGCTTGCTGGTGGAAGCTGCCATCCCCTCCTCATAGCTGTTCAAAGTTGGCTTATGCTGTATTGGAGGTCTAAACGAAGCTGACTGGCTTTGTGCTGAAGTGGCTGATGGATGCTTCCATGCAGAAATGCCAACCTGAAATTGTTTCAAAGCCATCTCCAGCAGTGGTGCCATAGCAGGGAGCCAGAGGGCTGGGCAGGAGCAGCCATAGGCGAAGTGAATGTACATTGTGTATCCCCTTGAGAAAAAATATATCTGATTGTATGTCCATTGTGTTTTTTCTTTGTGTGTGTGTGGTGGTCATCTGTCTTGTCCTCTGTCTGCATCTGGTAACACAAGGATTATATTAGTGCTTTACAATTATGCTTGTTTGTTTCTTCCATGTCCTTCTTTGGTCTTGGAGTTCTTTTCATCTCACTTCCATTTTTCAACACTGTTGATAATGTCTGAGTTAAGTATTGAAAAACTATTACTGCAAGTGATTCCTGTTGAGCTGTATTATGGTAAGGCTTAGAATTTGACCTGTGCTGCCTGTAAAACAAGAAATAACAGTTTCTTGTATAAAAATAGCACAAATAATTGTAATTATGAAACAATAATCCTAGCAGGTTCCTTAGAAGCTGATTTCCTTTCTCAGTTCCTTTTCTTTTGGTTATAGATCCTTCTAGCTCAAGAAACTCAGCCCACATATGTAATCGGTTTCACTACCCTATACAAGGTAATGTGGTTCCCCGACTTCCCCTACTGCTGACGCAGCCACGCGAGCTGGCACGCTTCCCCGTGGGACTGCACGTGTAGAGGTGGACAAGCCAGTCGGGGGTTTAGCTTTTGGACTGTTTCACTTTATTTATCTACACAAGTCACTGTCTATCTACTACAGATATTTTCTCTTAGCATGGCACCCCAGTTGTTAATTAACTTATATGATACTTCATTCATTAACTACTTCTAATTTCTGAGTTGCCAGCAAAATCAGGATTTTATCATGGCATATGCTGTACAGTCATTTTATGTAAAAAAAAATAATAAAAAAAAAAAAAATCAGTGGAAAGTTCTGATTCTGGAAGAGCATCACCTGACACCTTAATAACAGTTGCGCTCCCTGGCCTTAGCAGGCCAATTTTTGCATATAAGCGATCTGCAGATCTGGGGCTGACCTTTCTGTGTACGTCAGTACTGGGTATTTACTGGGCAAACCAATTGTTCAGTAGAAGCTTTCTAGGCAAGGAATGACATCCTACTGTTTACAGACAGTCTCTGTTTCAGGACATGTCTTTTAGGTAACCAGTGCAGTACTTCTTATTTAAGGAGTGATTCTGTCATGCTCAGGCTGCTGTTCCCAATTTGACTGTTGTAGGCATAATGTTTGCTTGCTTCGGCTTCTGAAATATGCCTGGGTGAAAGCATAATGGGTAGAAAACTGAGGGAGTTGGAAAATGTAAAGTGCTATTTAAAAGAAGGTTAGGTGCTTTTTTTCATTTTTTTTTTTTTTTTTTTCCTCTTCTTTTTTAACCTGTCAGCCTGCAAAACATGTTTTATGGAAAAATCCAGACTTTTTACTGATGATGCTAAGAGTAGACTTGAAAGAACTGCAGTTGTTGTCAGAACTGTTTGCTGGTTGTATATCCAAAAGCCTGGCAACTTCTGATCACCAGTATTGAAAAGGTAACATGGTGCCATGTGCAGGTAGAAACCGTTATCTAGTTTATAAAGTAAATCCATTTAGCTGGTTTCTCCCTTCTGCCTCAAAAATGATCTTCTCCTTTTCTTGCCTCTGACCTTTCATGCTGGTTGCCTGATGTTGTCTGCGTGTTGTGGGTCTTCTGCCTTGGTTACTTCCATCAAAATTGCAGTTGCTTTTTTTTTTTGTTTCTCTCTTTTATAATTAGTACTATGCATAGTTTGAAGTCTCTGGTGAAACGCTAGGATTTATGGAGGAAGAAGTATTTGGAATATGGAACAAATTATGCTTGGAGTTGAATCTGGAATACTTAGAGTGTCATTGAGTAGAGTTTGTCATGCTTGATATTTTATGACTTTTTCAGTACATTTTATTTTTATAGAAATGCAGGTATTTGTAGTATACTTTTGTAGTTAATTTTCCTTTTAAAAATTTATTTCCTTGGTGATTGAGAAGTAAATCTTGCAAATGGGAGCCTTTTGACTTGATTGTCGAATATGGTCTACTATAGGTATTTCTTGATACTGTTCTGCAGCCGTTTCTGAACCCGCAGACGGCATGTTAAAGCAGTCTGTTGAACAGGTGGAGTTGGGCACATTGCAAATAGGCTCATTTCTGTTCTGAGCTATCAGAGGTATTCCAGGGTGGAGTGAAAAAACTTAAATGGCAAAACAAATAAATTAGGGACTGGTTTTAGTGAGTGTGTGGGTAGTGGTTGTTTTTTTTTTTTTTTTGGTGGGTTGTTTTTTTTTTTGTTTGTTTTTTTTTTGTTGTTTTTTTTTTTTTTTTGGTGGTGGTGGGTTTTTTGTGTGTGGTTATTTTTTTACTATGGGAGAAACAGCATCCAAACAGAACATGCAGGAGATTCTCAGTGTTGCTGCCAGGGATGCACCTTAACTGGTGGTGTAAGCAGTGGGAAATCTTAAGACATCTTGAATGAAACGAGTGTGGCTGCCCTCAGCTCATGCAGGGTGACACATGGGTTTTAACCTGGCCTTCAAAGATTTACGTATTTGGATTTTGAAAGTGATGTCTACCTAAGCTCTAGTTTAAGGCGATTTCTCTTGAGTTTATAGATAATGTTAGAGTTGCTGTCATTGAAAGTGTGTACTAATAAAAAATAACTTTTTCCCTCCTGCATGATGATCAAAATTTGTGTCATACTCTGGTGTCTTTTCTGTACAAAATGTAATGAACTTTCTTAAAGGCAATAATTACTCTACTGCCTTAAAAGTTAAATATTGCCCACTTAGTAATCTTAAGAGTGGAGACGGAAGAGCATTTTCCTGATTTTCCCAGTTCTCCCATACTGCCTGGGGACTAAGGGAAACTACTTACTGGTGCGTGGGATACAAATGTTACATGTTTTCTAGAGTTGTATGGCAAAGTATTATTTATCTTATTTTTGTTTGCCTTGTCAGTAATAGGGATAGATAGTAACATTTCAATCTACACTTACTCTAATGGAAGCTTTCTTTGGGAAGAAGAGTGTTGTCAATTTATTTATTTATTTATTTTATTATGAGTTCCAGGAAAGTTGAGGGGTTTTTAAAACAGGTAAATTAAGCTGTGCTGAACTTCATGTTTTTAACTGTTCTGCTATTTGTAACTGAGCTTGTTATTTTAAAGTGAACTTTGGGTCCCTGTGTGTTATGCTGGAAACAGCTGTGGCTGAAATATGCTTTATTTTTAACTGGTTACATGATGAGATATAGGAGCAATTAGACAAATAGAGACTTCAACATCTTATAAAAATCTCTGAATTTGTAAGCAATCTCCTCATTTGCAGCTATTGAGCTCCTCATTTTAGACAACGAATGCTTCTCTGAATAAGCTTTAGAATTATGAAACTGTGACACTTCTTAGAGAGCAAATCTTCCTCTAAAAAGCTTAGTATTTAGGTGTTATGAGTGGCCTGATTATTCTGAAAGTCCCAGGCTGTGTGGCCTCTCCAGCTGTACTTTACCTGTGAGCCAGCTAAATGAGGAGCAACAGTTGTTCTCAGCAGTGGAGTGGAATTTGTGTTCTGTGGGTCAAAAGAATCTGTGATCGTAGGAATGTACCCATAGCTCAGCACAGCGGAGTTTTCATCTTTCTTGAATCCACTAGTGACAGATTCTGCTGGGTGGTCCAGAATCACCTTTACCTTCGTGTGTTTGTCAGGAACTTGTATGTGTCGGCTGTATTGGGATAGAATCAGGTGTCAGGAAACACAGCGCTATCTGCAAGTGATCCCGAAAATTCTGAGGTGACAAGAGCAGGTCTATCCCGAGGGACCTGTGATGGCACAGATTTTTTTTTTCTCTTGTGGGATGAGAAGTATCGCATCAGGTAGAGCTTAGGGGGCACATCTGTGGGCCTGTGGTTTGCCACGCACACAGCACTGAAACTCTGGTGTCACACAGTTTTGTTACCCTCCTATTTCATGTCATGGCTGCATTCATCCTGTGCTGCAAATGAAATGGTGTGCTGTGCACATGACTTCCGTGGGTTTACTCCATAAATATGACTAGCAAGCTGATTAATAATTGCTGCTAGCTATTAATATTTCTCTGAAACCATTTCAGAGAATTCTTCATAATTTGGCTTTAGATCTTCAGGAAAATCTGAAATATCCAAAGGTGAAAATGCAAAAAGGTAACTACTGATTGTATTTCTTTCCAGTGTACAAAGTGGGACTCATTGCTAAGTCTGGAAAAGTTTTATATTTCAAATGATTCATAAAGGTTGGAGAATAGTGTTGCCTGTGTTGCAGAGAGCTTGTTAGAATCACGTAGCTGTACACTTCAGACATCCAGTCTCTTCTTCACAAGTGGCCTTGAACTCCTGAAAATTCTAAATCGTATGTACGCTGTATTTAACAAATATGGAAATGCTAGCTAAAATATTTAAAACTGGACATTTCTGGCTTTAAAAAAGTAAAATAAAAAGCTGATTTAGTGGTTCAGTCTTTCAGCACTGAAGTTCTGTAGCTTTAAGGTACACCTTTATTTTTACAAAGTTTTGCATCTCTATCCTAAGCCATTTGCATTCAATTTCTGAATTCTTTGCTTTAAATGTTCAGAAAGCAGGTGGTAATTTTTTTTTCTTTTTGGTACCATACAGAACTACTAGATAATCACTGAATGATGCACTTTGGAGAGGCACATAGAGGTTAAAAATAGTTACAGAGGCCTGATAATGACTTCCATACTTTAAACCTTTGAATTTCCATGAACGTAATCCAAGATTAAATTTTTTTGTTGTTCAAACCATTTAGGCCTGCCTTTATTGCAGCTACAATTTTATGATTAGATTTTTAGCAGGGGTAAGAGCTAAGACTTTGAAATATAAGTGCTGCTGCTGGCTTCACACAGGTCCCTGCCGTGAGTGTGTGCAGCTTCAGAGGGAGGAGAAGGAAAAGTCAGTGGCAAGGACAGAGCTTGCCTTTTCAACGGTGGTTTTATGTGGCAGCATTAGAATTTCACCTTTTGATAAACTGTAATGAGGAAGGGCTCAATGCTGCAAGATGCTAAGCAGCCTGGCTTTGATTTAAGAATGAACCTAAATTTGTGCTTAACTTTAAGCATTTAAATATTCCCGCTGAAGTCACTGGTTTGAGTCAGAAGTACCTGTCATGGTGGGCTTCCATCTCAAGTAGATCTCTTGTTTGTGTGTTTGGACTGGCACAGGGTGACTGAAAACTGTGGTAAAGTATGGTGAAATAGAGTCCCCTTTGAGAAAAGAACAGAGAGCAAGTTGGGTTAAGAGCAAAGAGAGGACATTGGAGTTGGAGGTTTGAGTAGGGAAAACTATTAAGAACTACAAGAGAGCCCTGCAGTCAGGTGTTTCAAGAGAACACGTTTCTGGAGATGTTAGTAGGGAGAGGAAGTTCTAGCAGGAAGAAAATAAGAGTTTTGCAGGACAATTAGATGAAATACTGAAATAGAACAGCGAGTAGCTTTTGTCAACAAGAGGGAAAAAAAAAGGAGACTGCTTATTAAAGTAGATATGACAAAGAAAAGACTGACAAAATAAGAGAATGTCCCCTCTCAGTAAAAGGGGTGTGAGAAAAGGACTTCACAAAAATAAACTAGAGAAATAAGAGAAAACAAAAGCTAGAAAAAGATTGTTACTGAGAAAGAAAACAGTGTAAGAAGTAAGGGTAATGGGAGGGGGGAAGTGTTTTGTAACGCAAGTGGATGACCATTTATTTGTGCTCCTATAATTGATGTTTCTTTGGCTGATCTCTGCCTCAAAACAGCATAAAGAGGTGAGGATAGATAGATCAATAGCTATTTGAGTGCTGATTTATATTTTTTATATTATGATTTTGGTAACCTGGTCTGGATTATGTAATGAAATAATTCAAATGATCTTGGTTACTGTCTCTTTTACTTAAGCCATTTCTTCCCTGGGTGTCCTGATGTGTCTCTGGAATGGACACGGTGTAACTGCGTCTTGGTGTAAGGCTGAACCCTTCCTTCTCCAGAGATGTCTTTCTATGTGTAGCGTGGATCTGGGGGAGAACCCACCTGCTTGGTTGAGGGGCAGCCTTATGCTGTAGATAAACACAGAAACAGCTGGAAGGTAACAAGGCTCTCTTTTTAAAAAATGGTGTCTAACCACTTTTTCAGAAGTGGTTCAACATTGTGGGTACCTTACAGTGTTCCTACTGGGGAAGATTTTCAATCATTTCACAGGAATGCACTTGGAAAGAGTCAGGTTCTTTTCCCTCCCCACCTAGATACAAAATGCAGAATATGTTATAGTAAAAAAATAAAAATGCTGGGCTGAATAGTTTCCACATTCTTCTAACATCAGAAATTAATCAGGTTATCCTTCAATACTTAAATATTTCAGTAGTATAACTTTAAGTGATGATGTTAATTTTTGTTGGTTCATCAAGTCATCAGCCCTCATCTCCATAGAAAAATGTAACTGGTAGAAATGCATAAGATAAAGTAAAAAACCACACTCATGCCTGTGTAGAAATACATTAATAAGCGGATTATGTTATACATATCAAATCTGTTGCAGTTTTCTCATGGAAGCAGCTCCCCTTACCACCTTCTGGCTGTAGTGAGATCACATCGTGTCTTGATCAAGTGGAAGAAGAAACAAGTACTCTCCCAAATCACCATGCTCTACAACATATACTGAACAGCTATGAAGGTTTCATATGCTTGTATCAAACAACTGTGATATTATATTTATATATATAAATCCTGTCTTTTCTAGTTAGTAAAGTATATGGTATATATCTTGTATCTAACCAAAATGACTAACCAGTAATTTCAGTTCAGAACAAGACTGTGAGTTATCAGGAGCTTTTCTCCAGAAAGCTGGTGTGTATGAGTTCAGAAGCATCTTCTAACAGCTTTTATGTTGCTTTATAAAATGATGATACATAGAATTAGCTGTATGGGTATCAAAATAAGCAAGGAACACTAAATAATTATTTTTAGCTTCTGTTATATCATCTCAGTATAGAGCCATTGAGCATGACCAGGCCAGGCTGGAATTATGCACTGCAATTGATGAAAGGGAATTAATGAAACTGCTGGACCATGAGCCTGTGAGAATGCAAGTTTTTGCTGCTGTGCTATAGGCATAAAGGAAATATTTTCTTATATACTGTTTCCATTTTTGTTTAAGATTTTTGTGAGAGAAGCAGCTGCTGTAGTTCACTTGATATTAATTTTTTCTTCTTTCTCTTGGAGCTTGTGTAAGGAATGAGATAGTTATCCTCTAACTTAGCAATTAAACTCAACTGTGTATGCAGCTGTAGATGTTTATTTGAAGTTTGAAAGCAAATAGGTAATCTTTTACTTGTTTTTTTGGGGTTTTTTTTGTTTTGTTTTTTTAAATATTGTTACAGTGTTCCCCCTGTATGCAATTTCTTGCCTTGATGATACAGTGACCATTTCTGAAAGCACTAATACTGTGAGAACTGGAGGAGGAAATAATCATGGGACATGCAAATTAAGGATATCTTGCTTTCTGAAGACTTGTACAAGCTTTTGTCTTCAGAAGTAAAGGCATGCTTTTATGAAGCTACAAAATAAATTCCACTAAATAAGTTACTCTTTTTCTGAGAGTGTGTGTGTTGCCTCAAGAAGAGGTCCTGGTGGAGTTACAGATCCTTGAAAATGATGATCCATTAGGAGACCGAGCTCAAAGTTTATTCATAGAGAGGTTACTAAAAGTATCAACTGCAGTTATACGTGGATAGTGACTGTGAACATGCATATAATGTCATTTACATTTGAAATTTGTCTAGGAGCATCCTGAGGGTGTATTATTTTCCTCCATTTCAAAAATCTGAATAGTACCTGTAATTAAGGGAGAAAACTGAGCCCTGGAAGCTAGGTAGGACTTCCATCTATTGATCTGTGTAAACCCAGCTTATGCTGTCAGGGGAGCAGCAGTCAACTGCTGAGCTGCTTTGTCACTGACATAAGCTGAGAGAGGATTTTTTTTTTTTTGTCTATACTGTTTATACACCAGTCTATAGACCTGCTGGCTGGTTGAATTTTAAAGAGTGCGGAGGTTTAAAGACTTGTCCCCTGAGGGATGCTCCTGCCAGTTGGGAAGCGAGCGAGGCTGCTCTGCAGAAGTTGCCTGCACGTGTGCTGGCTGGGGGGGACAGAGCGGGGCTGGGGGACGCTGTCCTGCCGCTCAGCCTGGAAAATGCTGCAAAACAGACCCATAATTTTCAGGTTATTTAGTCAAAATATTGAGCTAGTACCTTTGTTTTTTTCATTTTGTTTTTGTTTTCCTTTTCTTCTGTGATAATTTATTCTGCGGGAATACAATGGGGAACATAAATGAATACATTTCCATACCGAATTCTGAGTCGGTGCTAAGCTCGCCAGGCAGCAATTAAAATCCTTGGTAGCGTGGAGACGGTGACTCCTTACAGTGTAAGGATAGGTGCAGATTTGGAAAGAGAATTTAAGTAGAGTATAAAACACTTTCTTTGGAAGAGGAAAAACAAGCTTTATGAGCCTGAAGTGAAGAGACTGTTTGGAAACGTTTAGGAAATTGCTGAGTTAAAAGTTTTGATTAGCCTGTTCTGCTTGCTCGCTTTTGTTGAGAGTTTGTCATTACTGCTACCAGCACCGTGTATGCTTGTTTCCTGCCTACAAAAATTCAGATGTTTACCTGCCCTTGTTTGCATTTTGCTCCTCACAGTTCTGCAGTGGCCACTCACAGCAGGCAGGGTGGTGCTTGCGCAGTTTCTCTTGGAGAATATTATATGTACTGCTATTCATAATTAAGTTAATAACCTTTCCCAAAACCCAACATGTGACTTTCATACCCTTCTTTATCTTTGCTGGCAAAGTGAAAGTTCAAAAGACTTCTTGAGCTCTCTTGTATGACTTAGAAATTCTGGAAAAATTGACTTTTCCATTTTCTCCTGCACGATGGTTTACTGGGGCACATCATATACGTTTAAAACATTGCAGCTAATATATGCATGCAGTACTCAGAGACATCTTTTTCCTGGACTGTTCATCCCCTTGATGATTAACTTGCATGGGTTTTTCATGTTTTATGCTATCCACTGAGCCAGACAAATGTTTGAAGTAAATAGTCATTGTGGTGTGTTGGAATTTAAATACATAATTTCCCCTAATGGGAGTTGACTGTTCAACATGCAATAAACAGAGTTCAGGCTGGAGAGTGCTAACATCTTAGGTCAAGTTCCTAAACCCCCATGTGCAGCTGTGGAAATCTGCAGTTCATGTGCATTTTTCTGAAAGCACACACCTTGTGGATAACTGGTGTATTCAGCAGTATGAGATGTCTGCTGGTCTGCTACAAAAAGGGAATCCTGTAGCTTTGGCCAACAATGTTGACGTTGACTGCCTCTTCTTAGCCCAAGCATTTCAGGGAGGGTTTGCTTTCCCATTTGGGAGCAAGGAAATAAAACTTGTTTTTCTGGGATCTTGTAAAAAAATTGTTTAATATTTGCTGCTAACTGATCTGGTAATTAACTTTTTTTTTTTTTTTAAAGAAAAATGTTGACTTGTTTGAGAGCATTTTTATATTTTAATTAACACATTTAATTTGCCACTAAATAGCTTCTTAAATAAAATTCTGCAAAAAAGTGTGACATTATCCTTTCATATTATGGTATGAATGTAGATCTGGTGGATTTCCCCCACCCCCTTCCCTTTATTAATAGCAAGTCTTGCTTATGAAACCCGAAGAGTTAATCATATAAATTTCTCCTTTGGACCAGCAGATGATTTCCATAATTTTCAGCATTTGACTATGGAACATGTATAGAGTTGTTATACCTCTCTGTAATTCATTCTGCTGCCAACTTCATTCCCTTTTCTCTGCCTGCATTTTAATTGAAACAACATTTGTAGTTTTGAGCCAGGATCTGTCAGAAGTCCCTGTGGCTAGTCTGTGGTACAAGTAGCAGCAGACGTGGCTTACCCATATGGTGTGGTGCTTCTTGTAAAATCCATATGGCCTTGTTGAAGGGAATCCCAGCGGGGATGTGAAGGGTGTTAATACCCTTCAGGCCAGGCCTTTCCCTCCTGGGGCTTCTATGGCATTGTCTTTGCAATCTGCCAAAGCACAAACTTAATTCCTTTTTAATAATCAATTATTTCAGTCCAGGAACGTGTGCTGTATTTTCTACCATCATATATTCCTTGAACTTATTATTTGTTATGAGTATTTTTAGATATTTTTTAAAAGCAAGCTGTAGGGTAGTTGTCAACAACTGCCCTGAAAGCCTTTCAAAAGCCTTTTAAAAAACTAACTTTATTTCTTTGACTTGTATTTACAGGAAGTGCTGAACAGCGTTCCGAAGTTCTGCTTTCCTTTTGACATTGAAAGGTATGTGGTACAGTTATCGTGTATTTAAAAATATTGCAGTTACACTAAATATAATTTTCTATGAAAGGGAAGATACAAAGAAAAGGAAAACATACTGTACTTCCTAAACTTGCACCTGCAGATGAGAAGAACACATCCTTTGTTTTTAAAGTAACTATGACATCACTAGTAGGAAATTACCACAGCAAGATGCAACATTTACAGAATTTTAGGGATATATTTTTCAAAGTAGAGCTACGTTCTGGCTCCCAGTTTTTGTCCATTATAACTGTAAACATCATGTGTGTAAATATAAGGAAATAACAGTTTCTTTCAAATGGCGAGCATTGTAAAAAACCCAACCAAACAAAAAAACAAACAGAAAACTTACGGTGCACCAGGATATAAAAATTCACCCAGCAGTACTGAAAAACATGTTGTTTGTATTCAAAGAAATGAAGACTTTAATTGCGTGGAAGTAACTATATGTGCAATTGATTTTTCTCAGGGAAAAATCAGGACCGTTATTTGTAACTAATTAGCTCTTATCTTTCTGGTAGTGTGGCTTCCATGTTATGCTGCCAGTCATATAAATTGATCATAGAAAATATTTTTATAATTAAAATATCTATTTAAGCTTGTCAAAATGATTAATGGCAATTAATTTAATAAATTGTAATCTGTTTGGAAAACTCATACTGTACTAATCAGCAAAGATTGAATTAGAAGTTTAATTTGCATAACTGATGAAAGATACACTCAGGTATCTTGTGGGCTGAGCTGGATTCAGAGCAACTTAGGTGTCAGTTGTAGATGGAGTCTCAAAGATGAGGAGCATCTATCAGCTGCAAGGAGCTGCTATCAGTGGACTAAAAGATGGTTTGTGTGTAGAGGAAAGAAGAGAGGCTTTGCAGAAAAACACACTGGCAAAATAAAGATCTTCATAAACACAACTTCCCTGAAATAAACTAGGTTCATTTAGTCTTTTATGGTTGAATTTAATTAAGTTGTTTGGGTTTTGAACTAGTTAAGCTCACTGTCCTTTAAGCTGTTTTAATGACTTAACTAATATGGTTGTCAGTGTTGGCTTTAAAGCATTAAAGTCTGTAATGTGCTTAAGATACGTACAGAATTCTGTTTAAAATTGGTAATGAAGATGAATAATGGAAATAAAATTTGAGGATAACAGAAAAAGGTGAGGTTCCGTTGCTGCCATCCAGTGGCAAGAAGATAATCAGTGGCAGCAAATAATTATTTTCAGATAACTCGTCTTGCGTTAACTATTTCTGTTGAACCATTCAGAAGACAGTTGCTTGTATGAGATGGATAAGCTTAATCAATAAAGTGTTGGGAAAACAAAAATGTATAGCATAGCTAGGTATGTATTTTAGCTGAGTATCTGAGGGAAGGAAAAGAAAAAAGAAAAAAAGACAAAGTAACGTAATGTTTATTGTTTGTCTGTTAATACCCGCCCATGCTCCCTCCGCAGACACACTTTTTGACTCTTGGCCTCATACTCCACTGTAAAGCAGTGCTCTCAAAGGTACAGCATTTCTAAAAATTTCATAAAAATTGGCAGTTGGACAGAAGGAGGAAAGGTTCTTGGAAGCTGAAACATACTGATGAGGGGAACAAGCCGGAGGTGTTTGGTCAGGCCTGCTGCCTGCTCGGGCAGTGCTGTGAGATCTCCACAACCAGCCACTGTGCTTGCGGCTTCTGGTGCAGCTGAGAGCTGGGTTTTAGGAGTTTGTGGGAGAACCAAAGGCGGTGCGGGATCATGAGAGTATAAAAGAGCACGGACAAGGGGGAGGGGCAGAGCTATTAGGGGGAAAAGGACAGAAATACTGGAAGCTCATTAAAGAAAGCAGGCGACTGGCGAGCTATTTGCATGAACAGCTTACTGCCTCTGTGGTGTATTTACTGTTTACTATTCTGTTCAAGCATTTTCTGTGATGTAGACATACATCACTTTTTTTTTTTTTTTTTTTTTTTTTAAGAAAACTAGTGGTCTTCTGCTTTCTCAGGTTTACTTTTTATTTTGAAATTTTGACTTATAAAAAATTGAGGAAAAACAGTGCTGTAGCTCCTTTTTATATGGCTTTTTTCCAATGGACATTTGAGATATGACAAGAATTTTAGTTTTCCTCTAGCCATAAATGTGCTTTTCACTTGTCTGGTGGGGGAAAAAAAATATTTTTTTTTTTCTTGTGTACAGAATCATAATAGACTATACATCTAATACCCCCAGGTGTTTTACAGGCAGTTTCAATGTTTAATTCGGTAAAGAAAACTTTGATTAAAGTGAAGCACAAAGTATCTATTTAATTGATTAAGCGTATTGTACTTTAGAGAGTGTAGTTTCTCAGCCTGTGTTATACATACGTAAACCACTTCAAGCCATATCTGGTCCTACTAAGAGCTAGAAATTACCAATGAAATTTCCACAGATGCTGCTGATCAAGGTACCTAGAACAAAAAATATGACTCTTCCATAGATTGCTTCTGGGTTCTTACTATACAGCAGTTGAAGGCAATGGAGTGTCATTTCTGCTAATTACCTAAATAAAACTCATTAAAATAGGAAAACTATATTATTCAGATTATGGGAGTGGGAAAGTTAAAGCACCATTAAAGAAGAGTGGTAAGTTCATTATCACCTGTTTTCTTCCAACTGTATTAGTGAATGAAATGAGAACACATATTTTAATTTGTTTTATTCACTATACTACAGTGATTGTAGAGAGATCCAGATTTAGTTCTCACTGTTTGATGCTTACATCATCTCACCAGATGTACTTTATCTTTTATGCGGATGTTATAAATAACTGTACACTACTCATTCTAATTATTGAAAGTACATGCTGTGAATGGTGATTAAAAATCTAGAGGTAACTCCCATTAAATTTAAACTGAAAGTCAAGCCAAAAAAGGCACAATGGTGTAATGTTTTGACCATGACTTAAACTTTGTTTTATATAAATTTTTTTATTGAAAGTAAGCACATAATTTCATTACTGCTGGTTATGGCTTACATTTTATTTTGAAGGGGTTAAGAAATGAATTGTGTCATACAAGTTCTTGAGCGTTTTCTCCAAAAACCTATGCTTTTTTTTTTTGTGAATAAATTATTTTGGGCTTAATAAATGGCACAGTTGTATAATATTCTAATGGTTTACTTGTAGATATTTATGAATAAGTTCCCTTTTCTCTGCTACAGAAATCCTTTTCTCAATTTCTTTTCATACAGAAAAGGAGGTTTTAACATTTGAGAACATCAACATCTTGTTTTCCTTTTAATGTTTACTAAACTAATGTTAATACAACAGAAAAAGCGCTTTGTTCTCTCTCTTGTTCCTTGAATCCTTTACACAAATTCTGCATGGTTTTCTTCACTTTTCTTTCTCCAGCAGTCTTAGGTATTTTCATTCTTAACCCAAAACTCACGCCTTTGCAGAGAGCCTGCACCTCGATCTCTACGTCCATCAGTTACTTAGCTGGATGGTGATTAGTGTGCATGCAACTTCTCCTCTTGTTCCTTTTGGGCCCGTTACAAATTCAGTCTGAAGTTGTACTATGTCATTGCTTGACCCCTCAATTTTATCTATGCCTTGAATCTCTGTCATTTGTCTCTGCCATAAATACTTGCCCTCTCTCCTTCCTTTTCTCTGTCTTTCCTCTTTCAAAATGCATTTCTTCTGCTGAATGTGTAACACACGTGCCTTTTTAGCTAAGACAGTTTGGAAAATGCCTGTAGGATCAGCATAGAGACAATAATGTGCACCTCATTAATTTCCCCTACAGCACCCACCAGATTGCAGGGAAGTGTTATATTTTGGAGCATAAGAAACGGTGCCGCTGCTGTAGATTTCTTATTAGCAGTAGAATATTGCTCGAGTTTGGGAATTACTGTGCATATCATTTAGCTCATAATCTTTAGGGTCAATGAGTAATGACAGCAGGAATGACGTCACCTTCCATCTCCTGTTCCTGGCTAATGTTGGTTTTGTTGGTATTTCTGGTAAAAGTCTGTGTGCAGAAACACAGTTACGATAAAGACAAACGTGAAACAGTGGCTGTAGAGATTGTTGGGTTTGCAGCTCTTGTGAAAGGCAATTATACCTTACACCAATATTTTTGCCTTTGAGGTAAATAGTTAAGAATTAAAAGTAAATAATTGAGAACATATTTCAAGCTGTACAGGAGAAGATAAACAAATTATAGCATTTCCTGTATGCTTCAGTCATTCCAGTCAGTTTGCGGAATGGGTTGTGAACTGAAATGTGCAGCAGCAGTTTTATGCAGCTGAGTTCTTTCCATCCTTTCACCCATTGTATCATGGTACGTATGTGCAAGAGAGAAGTCTTTGTCAGGAAGGTTACAGCATGCACTGTGGAAAGGTGTAACTCAATTTTGAGTGCAGTTGTGTGGATTGCGTGGATTCCATGTGTGCGCAGAAGTGGACCCATCTGAGAGGAAACCTGGGCACACAGAGGGAACTGCGATGGGCTCTGATAGACCCCTGGGCAGCTATGATGGCCAGGGCCCCTGGACAGAGCAGGCTGCTGTTGCGACTGCAATACACCCAGTGAGACTCTTTACTAACTAGTAGTGTGGTGTCCTTTAATGCTTTTGGTGTTTGAAAACATAACCTCAGTTATAAGTTGACTGTCCTTTTGATTTGTGGGGATTTTCTTACTTGGTGGTAGCTTTGTATGTTTTTATCTCTTACACAGTTTTCTTCCTGTTCCTTTTCTTTCTGATGTGTAAAGATGTTCTTTCTGATGTTTCTTCTTGGGTTTTATGAGAAGCAGATCTCAAGTCAGCTCAGTTGGAGCAGAGGAGCCCTCCAGTTGGAACAGGGAGCCTGAGCTGTGGACTCACGGATCATGGAGTGGGTTTGGAAATAGAGAAAAATAATTCCTGAAGCTGAGATTTGGGGATAGCAATTAGTTGAAGGAGATGGCCCAACCTAGGGTGACTGTCTCCCCAGTCTCTGCAACAGCTTGTACCACTACCCTAACATCTGTTTTTCAAATTTCTCTTTGAAATGGTGTCTAATCTAGTCTATGATCCAGGCAGAATTAGGTTGAATGACTGGTGGGGTTCGATTTTCAGCATCAGACTGGGAGATGAAATACATTCGAAATTTTCAAGTTTAGGTAGCAGCCACCAAAGCTTTCATCAGAACTGTGTACTTTAGTTACATTGGTCAAGTATGTGTACATGACACCTTGTAATTAACAATACCAGTAACAGATAAGTCATCAAAATTTGTATTCCCATGCATAAAGTCTTTCATTTTCTGGAGCTCACTAAAAAAAATGAACTCTCTGAAAAATCTGAAATTCAAACCCCTTTAAAGATGCCTAAAATTTGAAGAAGAAAAAAATAATTTCAAGCATCTTCTGTATCCTAAACAGATTAACTTGGAAGAAGAGCAATTCTTTTTGAGAACAAGGGATAAATTCAATGATTAGACATGCTGGTTTTGTTCAGAGATTTAGTTCCTGCCTTAAACAGCTTTCTCAAGGTGGCCTTAAAATGAGTCCTGAACAATGACTATAGTGTAAACAAAAATCTTTAAAATGACTCTTTACCTACTGCATACCCAAAGAGCCTTTTCTGCATTGTGCAGATATGTACTTAGAAAATTTAAAAAACTACTTTTATTCTACAGTGAACTGTAATAACCTTGAAAGAGCCCATTGTAGTCTGCAGGGTTAATAAGTATTTATGTACATTCTTTGCTATTAGTGATTTATTATTGTTAAACTAAGATTAAAAGTAAGCATGCAGGGCAAGAGTTGAAAGTAAGTCAAGAGCAAGGCAGAGGAGTGAGAGAGAAGGTCAGTGAAGGTTGGGAATAACTTGTGCCTGCTCTCCCCACACAAGTGAGTAGATCATGCTCTCTTCAAGCAGCCAGCTCGGCCAGCGTTTTGCAGAAATTTTTTGAAGCTCGGCCAGTTGATCCTGCACTCCAATAGAAAGTCTAGGTAGCATTTTGTGTAGGGAACCCTGGTACATAATAATTTAATTTTACCTGTGTTGATTTTCACATTAAGGAGAACTTTGAGAGGCGTCATTTGTGGTGGTTCAGTAGCAGTGCTGGATGCTGCTACCTGCCTCTGGAGGTGAGACTTGACTTATGAACAGCCTGAATGGGCTGCAATGAAACAGAGGCATGAACCCCACGTCACATAGCTAGCATTTGTCCACGAAGGTATACACAACATATATCTTAAAATTGTAGTGCTACCACTTCTTAAGTGTTTTGTGGGCCTGGTTTATACATGGTGGTTATTTATCAATGTGTACAAATCCCCAATCATAATTTGTTTCTGTAAGGCTTATGTATAGTCAGTTTTAATTCTGTTGAAGAGGAGTAAAAAACCTGACATCCTTGCTGCCCTCAGTTCTTAAGTGGAGTTCTCAAATTAGAAATCCAGGATTAATTCAGTATTTCAAACTGATCACAAAACATAGTCCAGATGGGTGGTCACTGGCTGCTATTAGCTGTTCCTTTGAAGCCATTGGGACCAAATGTAAACTTACGGGTTCTTTGTGGAGATTCAGTATTAGCCTTGGAGTTTTTCTCAGTTTGAAAATCTGCAACATGCTGCTTACACCTCCTTCTAAACTGTGTGGGAAGCAGTTTTCAAGCTGGGCCACTTTTACATTGACTGTTGAAACATGGAGTTGTCTCTCTTAAACAAGCAAAAGGAAGACATGGAGTTGGAGGTGGTGAGATGGTGTTGGAATTGGTGAACTCGTAACTTGACTGGGCTGTTTTTAATAAGGAATATCAGAATTTAATTTTTTAAAGTGGTCTTGTGTTGTGATATTTTTATGTAAGCTTTAATTGCAATATCGGTTGTTTTCCTCTGTCTTCTTCAGGTTTTGGGAAGGGAGGAGGCAAGTACCTGAAAGCAAGAGCTCCTTGCTGATATGAATTTTTTTGGGCTAGGAAATTGTTTTCAAGCAGTATTGGAGTTGTCATTTGCTTGACATACATGTACACCATACATTAAAAACAATGCCTGCATCAATGAGTGTGTATTAACAATTGCTTGTGAATTATCAATGATCTCTGTGGGTCTTAACCAATGGTAGATGGGTAGACAGGCACCTGAGTCTAACTGTGCCAGGGGTTCTGTGACATGAGGAAAAGCTGGTTGTGGCTGCAGAAAACTCCACACATGATGGTGGGATGCAGCAGAGCAGTGAGGGAGTGGGAGCAGGAGGCAGTGGAGATCGCGCTGTGGTGCATTACCAGTGCTGCTGGCTGCCCAGCTCCTGCTGAACTGTGTAAGCCCCTGGGCAGCGCAGTTGTGTGGTACTGAAACCATACTGCAGGTTTTGGTGGCAGTCTGCTGTCGGGAATAAAGTGGAAAATGCAGAGATGTGAGCAAATTGCATCGTTGGCAGGGGAGTAATAACCCTCTGTTATTGATAGCTCTCTGTTGTGTGGGGTGTAACACACAGGCACTGTGCTTGCTATACAGAACCTGAAAAATGAAGGACAAAGTGAAAGCCATTGAGCATTTACTGTGTTTAAAGAGCACACCAAGTTGTTCCAGTCTATTGAAGACAAGTGAGGAGAATGCTTGTTTTAATCATTTGAGTTTAATTACCTGACCAAAAAAAATAGTCCATTAATTATCGTGGATTTCCAGTGATTATATTGGATTAAGTGTGTCTTGTAGTGTCATATATGCTCAGCACAGCCTTTTGTTTCAGCCTGGTCACTGTATGTTCACAAGGGACTAGACCAAATTGAAATGAGTGGGGGCACTAGGGGCACTAGGGTCTGGGTACTGGTATCACTCAGCTAATCTTTAAGCTGTTGTCATGCACATGTTAAGCATTATAACATACATTTGTCCATTGTAACTTCTCTCACCCTTTGATCCCCTGCTACTTTCTTCTTTCCTAGGGGAAATTTTTTGGGGTTTTTTTTGGTGGAGATTTAAAAAACAAACCCCAAAAAAGCCACAACAAACCTCCCCTGTATTGCAGGGGATAAATTAAAAAAATATTTTATGCTCTTAGATCGGAAGACTGAGATCTGTGATGGTTTTCAGCTTCTCTAGGGATTAATTTTCAGCTTGGCAGATAAGATTGAGCCACACATGACACATGCTAATCATAGTGCTTACCAGCAGGTACTTAGGTATTCTGCTGTAGAAGATCATGGGAGAGTGGAAAAAGAACAGCAGACAATAGAATTACAGGGAGCAATGCTGCATTTTATATTTGCAAATCTCCATGTGTTCTCCATTATAACTTTGTTTTCATTTGGTTTTAATTAAGTCTTTAAAGACCACTTCCAACCCAAGCCATTCTGTGATGCATTCTGTGCTACACGTTACCTCTCCTGGCTGAAAAAGCCAAGCTTACCTAAAGCTGCTTTTCTTCGGGAGATTTTGGAAAAGTGCAATATGTGTTTCTGTGAGTAAACTTCAGATACAGTTGTTTGATTGCAAAATGCATTCAATGTATTTTAGAACATTTCTATGAAGATCACTGAAGTTTGGCCACACTTAAAAGCAGGTCTGTCCCATGTTCTCAGTGATCTCTTGTCTGATGCTCACAAATGACAGGAGAGAAAGGTGCCCGGCTTGAGACCATGAAGGAGATAAGAGACATATCATGGCAGTGAAGATGCCATTTCTTCTTAAAGAAATTGGGAAAAGGTTCATACTGTCAAGCAGAAAGCGGAGGGGCCAGGAATGAAGCTTGGGACTGGGACCTGGAGACAAGTAGGAGGAGTCAGAGGTGACACTGGAGCAGGAGGTAGAAAGCAAGAACAAAATGTGTCAGCCTTCACTGCTGCGGGAATGCTGGCAGGGCAGAGCGCGAGGGTAAAAGGAGTTGGAGCATCAGGCAGGGAAATTCTGTGTCAACTTTCAAGACAGAGTAAGGCTTGAGCGGGTGCATGTTTTGATATAGTCTTGAAGATACGATTGTTTGCAAAAGTTCTTGATTATTTGCTGTTTTTTGCATATTTTTTTTTTTCACTGGAAAATGAATTTAGCAACAAGTTCTTTGTTGGGCAGCATGTAGTGTGTAAAAGGGAGGAAGATGTGTGGGTGCATTGGAAGGTTTAACCAAGGAAACTATAAGGGAAAAAGAAAAAGGGAAAAAAAAAAAAAAAAAGGTGCAAAAAAGAAGTCAGTTTTCTAATAGATGCCTTAAGCCGGGCCTGTAGGATGATGTTATCTACAAATTATTTGTAGAATTGTAAACCTTGTTTCTGGGTACCATTTTCCACTGTTGAGGTGTCCTCAAAGCCGACAGGCTGTGGCAGGCTTGTGCTGGCTCCGCTTGAGCCTTACATAGGAAGGGGCTGTGTGACACACTGTGCCACCGTCCCTGTCGGGGCTGGGGCAGCCAAGCTGTGTGACACACTGTGCCACCGTCCCTGTCGGGGCTGGGGCAGCCGAGCCAGTGCCAGGGCGGCACCGCGGGCATGGCAGAGGGACCTGGGCTCCTCTGTGCTGACAGGAGGAGGCACCTGGGTGCTGGGGAGGGAGGGAAGGGCAGTGAGGCTTGAGACCAATGACTTTAAATGCTCACGTTTGATGTGATTTAGTGGTTTTATGCTCTGTATCTAATTTTTCAGGGGGTCCCAAAACCAAGTAGGACAGCATTTTACCTTTGTGCTCACCGACATTGAAAGTAAGCAAAGGTTTGGATTTTGCCGTTTGACGACAGGAGGCAGGGTCTGCCTCTGTATTCTAAGGTAAGTCAGTCCAAGAAAAGTTGAGTCAAGGAGTGAATGTAAGAAAAATACACAAAAAAGTATCTGCTAATGCGTTTTATTTATCTATCGGGATGCAATTTTTCTACAAGAGTGTTAACGTTGATTTCACTTCAAAAGTGGACCCAAGCCCTATGTGATGATATCCTTGTGTGAGGTTAAATAATTCTATTTAAATAACATGAAATCTTTGCTTAAAAGCAGAGTACAATATGCTGCAGCTTTAAAGGGTTTGAATGTTATGTATTTTTACTTTTTAATGAGATCTTTGACTAGTATCCAGTCAATTTAACAATAAAGTGCATTATTATGTGTTCCTGTCCTTGGAAATATGATTTTTGGATGTATCTTCCATGTTCTTTAGCCAGACTGTATTTAATCTAAGAAATGCTTAGAGCCAGATAATTCTCAATAAAGAACATGCCACTTGATTGCAGAAGAGATATTGGTGATTATGAAGTTGACCACAATGAAATACTTTGTTTCTCCCTCTGATTTTTCTTTCTTGTCCTGTAAAGGAATTGTTTTGATAATGAAAAAAAAAGAGTTGTTTAGCTGTCCTAACCCCCTTTCAATTAAATTAATTCTAAGCCAGTGTGCTTTAATTAAAAGGCAAATTTGCAACTTCATTTAAGAGCCCAGCAGCCTCTAATGCTCATAGAGGAAATGAGAACTTCCAGTTCAGCAACACATGAGAAGAATGGGATTGAAGTGTAATTGCCTTCAAAGTGAGAATCCCCAAACACAAGGTAAAAGAGGTGCCACGTGCTGCCAAAGAGCCAAACCCACTGGCAGCAGAGGGGCAACGTGGATAATTCTGGAGAGTAAATTGGGAAGCTTATGGAGAAAAGCAGATTATCCGGTATTTGAACAACATGGAAATCGGGCAGTTGCAGAAGTTGTCCTTAGAATAGGCTACATGGGTTAGGGAGACAAACCCAACATCAACTTGTACGAGAATGTCAGTAAAAGACCATGTGCAGGGGCAAAACCCCCCCCCCCCCCGATAATACAGAAACTTACAGAGCAGTGCTTAAAATTGTTTGAGATATCCCATGAGGATTTTTGTGAGCTTTTAAACAGATTCCAAACTTAATGTTGAAAGCCAGTACACTGGGCATTTTTGATCAAGTAATTTTAACAATAAGTATTTGCTCTAAATATTGAATAAAATAATAATTATGGCTATATAATGAAAATAACAAAAGGAAAAGACTATATTGTGGGAATTAATTGACTTCTATGATCCTGACAATACTTCTTTAATAATACTGCAGAAAAATTTATTCTGTAGGATTTGGGAGCGTATAATGTCTAACTCTTTTCTCTGTGTTACCTTTTGTTGCTATACCTTGTTAAGGCCCAGAGCGAGAATGTACGTGCGTGCTTTTAGCTCTTTTATCTGAATTAACCTTTCTTTCCCTCATCAAGCGAGAAACAAAATTTTGTACTTGTACTCCTAACGTTGTCTGGCTGGCTTCTAATGCTGTTAATAACAAATGTTTAATCAGTTATGCAAACTCAGGTACGCACATTTAAACACTATCTGTAGCAAAAAATGGAAATTCTCAGCTGGGGTAAACTTGGGCATTTATTTTATTTTTCCACAGACATACATCAGCTAAAGATTAGTCAACAGTCTGTTACTTGGTAGAAATAACAAGGAAAATGAAAAGTGGCAAGCTATAATTTTTCACGGAACTGTAATCAGAGCATTGCCTTCACTGTTTTATTGTGACAGTTTCAGATTTACAACGCATAGCTGAATGCATAACAGCACTAGCTTCACAGCATTGTACTTCTAGCTTGGTAGTCCATTTCTCTCCAATTTGTGTATTGTGCTCAGACAGAAAGAATGCATCAGTATTTCCATCCGATGTCTTCTAGTATCCAGTCTGGTTTCTGCTCTGCATCCAAGATTCATTAGAAGTGACCAAGTGAAAGGGATGCAGTAGCAGATTTCTCTTGGCATTTTATGTGGCTCTCCCTTGTACATCCTTGCTGATCTGAAGTTAACCAAAATCAAAGAAATCTTAATAAATGAATGCTGTCTTTTGTATATAAAGAGTGTGTATCCATGTTCACACTTGTTCTCTTCCATATATCAAAATAACATCAATTTGTATTCAACGTGTGAATGTAATTACTCTGCTGTATGAGCAGTTCAAACTACTTGTCTGTCACAAATATGTACACAATAGTCATAGACTTTTATATAAACACACAAATGCAGGTCTATATAAATGCTGTGTCTAACTATATACATCTATGTATGCACATACATGTATATTGCCTCAGACAAGAGGAGTATATTGATTGCTGACTTGGGCTTTAACAAAGACAACTAGAGGTAGTCAAATACTGAAAAATTTACTAAATGAAACGGTCATAAATAACTAAAATCTAAGTAAAAATCTCCAAAAAGAAGAGCAAGAACAAGCCAAAGTGATGAGAAGGAAAAGGCTGCTTGGCCTCAGGTTTTACACCAGCAACCTAAAGCTGCTTGTAAGATTAGTCTTGTGGTTTATGGGACTTCTCTCTATGATTTGTTCTTCATCTGAAACACTAATTAAAGGAAATCATCTCTGAATTTGCAGCCACATGGTACTGCTTTAAACTGGATAGTTTGAAACAGAAAATCTACATCTAAAACTCTAGCATAATTTTAATGGGTTTTCTTATGGTTTATAAACACATGTGCATGAATTGTATAAGCAGAATATTCTCCTAAATCAGAATGTTTTGTTCAAGTTCTCTGCGTATTTATACAGTGAGGTTAAAATCCCTCAAGGTAGCTGTCCCGGGAATTTTTGTTTGAAGAACTTAATTGTGATGCAATATTGTCTGAAATGATCATGCAGGGCTGGACTGCAGTTGCCAAATTCAAAGTGCCACTAAGTGCAAACCCATATTAAGATAAGGGGATGCTTCTTGGGTTATTCTCCAGAAGTTTTGTGTGATTCCTTTGCAAGTTTTATTTTGGTTTGTTTTTTGCTTTAAATTGTGCGGCTGCTTTGTGAAGCTGTTGGTGTGACTCCTGCTGGGTCACCTTCTCTCTGTCCACAAACTGTTGAGCTAATGCAGCCCTGTAAAAACAAGGGGGTACCACAACAGGAATATTGTAACATACCTTGTTGTGCTCATATACTATATTGTGTCTTTTCTTCTACTTTTACTTTTTATGTTTTAGTTGAAATAATAATTTTGCCAGTGGCAAAAATAAATTTGTGAAGTGGCACAGTAGAAATTCTGGTGTTCGCTTTTGAATAATAGAAGGAGACTTAATTCTTCTTGGTATTGTTTCTAAATATCACTGCTGTTTGCAGTAGGAACAATACTTGGATTTATATAAAATTGTGTTTGAATTACCTGAACGGTTTCAGTACAAAGTGCAAATACTTCAACTGAAATTTGTTTTGTTAAAAGTCTTGAAACTGTTGGCGGACTCTGAGGGTGACCTTATGTATCCATAGGAACGCAAAATGCATCATTAAAGTGCTCAGTCTTAGATTTCATTAATTTCATGACTGTAAAATTGTCACCTACATGTCCAAATGAAATGCTCTAATAAGGAAGACAGGTTTATGTGGTAAGCCTTTGTAGTTCTTCAGTTCAGACCATGCTTGAAGCTTTCTCTCTCTTCCTTTAGGCAAATCCCTTAGAAGCAGAATGTTTCAATTTTACACATTTTGTGTCAATTTTCCAGACAGAAAAGTAGCCCCTAGACATTAGACATTTAGCTACGGAAAGGCAGTTTCCTTAGTTTTATTTGATTACTAGAAGTTAGATTCCTGCTGATAGTTCAGGACTGTTAGTGGTTACCTGACTATTTGACAGAAAACATTTCCTCTCCTTTATTTAACCTTTGACTCATGAATGTAAAAGTTTTATCAGAGCTATAGTAGAGGCACCAGTGAGGTGGAAGTCTACTTACAGCAATAAGGGTTATGAGTGACTTTGAATAAAAGTCTGAGCTCCTGCCTTGTGGCTCATTTGGATTAAAATAAAATGCTAAGTACGTTTTTAATTAACCATGAAATATCTTGGGTTCTTGCTTTTGTGACAGGCAGTGGTTGTACTTCTAAATAAAGAACACTGTATTCTCAACCAGGAAATAGATATCTATTAAAAAAATATTGCATGTGTTTCAGTGTTTTTCTTTATTATGGGAGAAACGTTTTGTGCCAACTTTGGAGACATTGGTGTATGTTGTTGGAAGTATGTTTGTTTCTCAAATAGTTATTGATAGTGACATGATGAATGCAAAGACAATGTGTACAAGTAAAGAAAAATAAACAAGAAGCCAATGATGATTTAATAGTTAAGAACCTAAATTATTTTGATTAGAGGTTTAGGCTTCTTAATACATTAAAATTGAAAATGAAAGCCCTGTTATTTCTCAGTTTTATCTACTGTGAAGGGGCTTCATTGATAACCTTTTGACATTTTAGTAGAACAGCTAATTAATTATGAAATACACTGCTCATAAATAATTCAATGAATACAAGTATGATTGTAAGGTCCTTCTAGTAATGGGTTTTAATTTTGATTTTTATCTGTTGTTAAGGTACATATGAATGTGATGATTTTGAGCTAGGAGTAATATATTACAGGTCTCCTCTGTTAAATTCAGCCATTTCAAAACTATTTTTTGCAGAGGGTGCATTTCTGTACTGAATTGAAAAAAAAATGTTGCCTAGCTTAACAGATGTTGATGGACGTTTGAGTGCTTGATGACTTTTCTGTACATAGACTAGTTGTCTGTGCTAAACAAAGTTTAAATTGTGCAAAATTTTCTAACAGAACAAATTAAGAAGATTCTTTCACCTGTAATGCTTCTGTTTTTTAGCTATTAGATGGAAAAGTGCCATGTAAGCCAACAAGGCTCAGTGCCAGGTCCTGCACTTGGGGCACAACAGCCCCACACAACGCTGCAGGCTGGGGGAAGGGCGGCTGGAAAGCTGCCTGGCCAAAAAGGACCTGGGGTTGTTGATCAAGAGCCACCTGAACACGAGCCAGCGGTGTGCCCAGGTGGCCAAGAAGGCCAACAGCTCCCTGGCTTGTGTCAGAAGTAGCGTGGCCAGCAGGACTGGGGAAGCGATCGTCCCCCAGTACGCAGCACTGGTGAGGCTGCACCTTGAATCCTGTGGTTGGTTCTGGGCCCCTCACTACAAGAAAGACTCTGAGGGGCTGGAGCGTGTCCAGGGAAGGGCAACGAGGCTGGTGAAGGGTCTGGAGCACAAGTCCTGTGAGGAGCAGCTGTGGGAACTGGGGGTGTTTATGCTGGAGAAAAGGAGGCTCAGGGGAGACCTTGTCATGCTCTACAACTGCCTGAGGGAAGGTTGTAACAAGGTGGGTGTCGGTCTCTTCTCCCAAGTAACAAGCAATAGGACAAGACAAAACGGCCTCAGGTTGCACCAGGGGAGGTCTAGACTGGATAGTAGAAAACATTTCTTCACCAAAAGGGTTGTCAAGCGTTGGAACAGGCTGCCCAGGGAGGTGGTGGAGTCACCCCCCCCCAGAGGTACTGAAAGACGTGGTGCTTAGGGACATGGTTTAGTGGTGGACTCGGCAGCGTTAGGGTAACAGTTGGACTCAGCCATCTTGAAGGTCTTTTCCGACCTAACCAATTCTATGAAAAGGGCCAGTTAAGATTCTGGAAATAAAATACTGTTCTAACTCAACTCCATGCTTGCTTGCCATTTGCTCTCCCAGGGTCAATATACCACCTCAAGATATGCATGACTTAAAAACTTGACTTTGGACACACAGAGTAATTTTTATCACAAAGTTTTCTCCCACTGTAGCAACGGGGAGGGTCATAAAAGAGAACTTGGCAAGGAGGTAAAAATACATCCTATCTTACAGCAGTAGTTTTAGGCAATTTTTTTCTGAAATATGGGCATCTTGCATGAGATGCTATTCCAGAACACAGTAACATCAGCCATCTTTCATAAGGTATGAAAGAGGCTCAGATTGCCTTTAAAGATTCTAGAAGAAATTATTATGGGAAAAAAATCTGGCGCTCTTATTTTCCAAATTCAAATACAAGATCCTAGAAGGTCACCTACTCTAACGCACATAAACCTTTTAATTTCTGCTGCTTCCCCAGGGGCAAAAATGTCAGTCATTTTGCTTGAGAACACAGTTTTATCCCATCAAATTTGAAAAGCCTAAAAGATCACAATTCATATTTTAGGTTGACCACTGAAAAAGTTACAAAACTAGCACCTTGACAGCAAGGCAAATAGAGTATAATGGGTTATTCATTCTACTGTCAATTACAGCTAAAGGAATCGCCTGCACAGGTATGTCTAGCAACAGCCACAATCCTATATATTTAATTTAAAAATTATTTATTAAACAACTGCTCATATTTGACAAGCTGTCCACTAAAACACTGTATTTTGAAATCAGTGAACCCAAAAGAGTTTCTAAGCAAGGTAAAAAGAATGAAGAGTCTTTTCTCTTATCTGAAGATTTGTCACATCACATAAGTACACTTAAGTACCATTTTTCTGAGGAATTTACCCCTAATATATTTAAAAAGGAAAAAGATAGATGTCTATCAAATTGAGAAACAGAGGATTAAGCTCAGCCAAGGGTGAGAGAAACCACAAAGTCTGAGGCTGTGCCATTTCCAAGCACAAATAAAATCAAGCATGTACCAAAAATCTATTTCTCTGAGTTCTGAAAAGCCCTGCCACCGGCTGGCTGAGGAATGCTGGTAGTTACTGATCACTTCTCTTAATACAAGGGGCCTAAAGCTGTCCAGGTCATGAACAAATATTTGAAGACATGACATGTGAAAAGGGACAACAACAAAGCCTAGCTTTAATCCCTTCGTGCGAAGCAGGAATTTACCTCATATATAAAATACACCTATGTCCAATGAAGCATAAAACTTCCAGAGGAGCACAAAAAAGCATGATGTCTTCGCTCTTTTGCATGCTGGGAGAGACCAGGAGGGAGAAGAGTAGTGCTTCTCATGGGCTGAATGTAATGAAGCACAAGAAATGGTTGTATACCAGTCAGGGAGCTGAGCTGTAATGCACCAAGTATATTACTCACTGTTGGTATCTTCTGCCAGCCTGAGTCAAGAGTAGTGCAACAAATTAGTCCAAATGGGTGGACCTGAGAATATGGGAGGCTTAACTATTAGTTAACATAACTGCCATCATTTCTAATTGGATTGCTACTAAATTCCCAGCACTGATAATACCCAAAATGAGATCAGAGGGAAAAGCCTCCACACTCCTTTTGCACAAGCATTGGAAACAGCTCTCCCCTGCTGTCGTACAATAACACTGACCACCCAAAGATCCACAGCTTTAACTAAAAGAGACCCATCTCACTGCCTGTTGAATGCATTTGAGGAGGTTACCACAATGCTTCGCTATGAACTTCAAAAAACAGCCCAGAAACAGTTGAAAGGCCAAATGCTAAACGATGTTAGTCTATGCAAAGGAAGATTAGAATATAGGAATGTAATTTAAAAAGGACTTGGTCTGGACTGGGGAGGAGGAGAGCAGAGAAACTGTGCTCTTTTAAGGGTTGCTGAAAGATTAGATTTTCATTTTGGGATGTCCTTATCAAGCATTTGAGAAGAGAGCTATGCAAGCTCCAAACTCTGTAGCAATGCACTGCTAAGCCAGAGCACATCTTCAGATTCCCTTGCATCCCACCAGAACTCCTGTAACCATTCCTGACACTCATTTGCTTGACCCATTTTTGATAAACAAAGAATGAAGTACTTGAAGTATTTTTCCCCCTTGTTCATCCCATTCTTCACTAGTCTCTTGTTTTATGGTCAGAGGTTAAACTGCTGACCTCTCACCTTCAAGGCAAGTTTTTCCCCCTTCCATAAAAGGTTTTTCACAGTGTGCAGCATTCGGATTAGCCCCTATCCCCTTGAACAAAAGCTATGCCTTTGTACTACTGGTTTGTGCACGGAGTCCGTACATCAGAGGAAGCTGCCCCTACTTAACATTCACAATAACTATATTGTGAGGCCCCTCTAACGCCTCGTCTCTCAGTGTCTAGACTTTCACCCAACCAGCCAGCAAAAAGAAAATCCTGTAAAGCAGTCAACTGAAAATTAACTATGGTATCCTGTTGTGAACCTGATGAAGACGTTATTTGAACATATGGTAAAACTTTCCATTGTTTAACATAAAGATAAGAGAAAAACTTTTAGAGCCCTAAGCTTTAGTCATAGGGATCAATTCACTCATGGGTCAGTAAATGCATTTTATTAGCAAGCAGCTATTGCTTATGTGTGTCTTTAAAATGATACACAGATTATTAAATTATACTTGAGTGCTTAGGAATCTAGATATCTTTATAGGATCTAACTTTATACTCACTAAGATACACTATGGTAAAGCTGAAGACATCAGAGAAGAAGTGTATCTTCCAGAACTAATTGAAAGCATAGCATCAGTATTGCCCACTGTCCCAGTTACCTTCAGCAATTAAAATAACAAAGTATGGCAACAGAAATATTTTATGTTTTGCTGTGTGGAACAAGACACACAAGTGCTCAGCATCACTTGTCTTCAAAAAAGGAGAACTCTGGGCAAGAAAGGGTATCTACAGAGCTTAAATAAACCATGGGTATTTCCAGGGTGGAAAACAAAACCAAAAAAACATCAAACAAAATAAACTCACTGCAATGACTTATATCTTGTTTCTTTGTAACACTTGCATTCCTATAGCATAAATAATACACCGTGGCAACAAAGTTTACTAAAGTGGATTAACACTAATAAAAATACATTCTTTCATGTTAAGAAAAAAAAATTCACAAGCAGGCCAAAAAACCCAAAAAAAACCCTAAATCTGAGTAATATTTTAATGTTTGAATAAGCATATGATATACTGTGAATCACTGAAAAGAATTCATTGTTGCAGACAAATTCATGTTTGCATCTTTGCAGAGTTCTTGTGGCCTCTCTTGAGTGTGTATTTTGGAAATAATTCCCAGGGTTTTGCTCAGAGAATCAGCCACAGCTGAGGAAATGCATCTCTCACCAATTTCACCAATCTGTTTTGAAAAAGAGACCCAGAGTATCTCAAAACACAAAGCAAAGGAATTGCTGTTTGGCATAGCTTGATTGACTGAGGTAACACCAGGGTGTTTGCTTGTTTTGGGGATTTTTGTTTGTTTTTTAAAGTGTATTTTGTGCTGAAACAAGAAAGTGTGAAATCATCCTTGTCATAACAGGAAAAACAAAAAAAACTCCTGCATTTATCCTTTTCCAGCTACCCCACAGGGCCTGGTCACAGCAGCAGTACCAGGAAAGCAACAGGACTCAAGAGCCTGGAAACAAACGCAATCGTAACTGCAACGCCCCTGGATGGGAATGACAGCAACCTCACTTCTCTCAACAGGCTGCAAAGGCTGGATTTGCAAAGGAGGTAGGAAACAGGAGATAACCTTCTCTGTCTCCAAGGAATATTGGACATCAGGTACATGCTGCCACCTCCCTCTGCCACACAGGACAGTCATGCTTAGGAAGCCTGAGTATTTTAATACTCCTTGTAATGCCCTTTAAAAAAACATAATAAATCCCACACTGCATAGCTGCTGTCATACCTAGAGACTGCTAGGTGTTAGTATCTTTAGCCATAAAAATACTCAAGCAAGGCTGTGATATGTTTCAGGCCCTGCGGCCTTTCCCCAGACGGAGCAGCAGCCTGCTTCCCCAGCAGACACACGCTGCAGGCAGCAGCGCCGGCTACAAACACCCACCGGCCTGCATTGAACTACTTCCACTGGAGGCTGTCATACTCAAAGCCCACCATATTATCACCAATCTCCAGAAGCGATACAAAGAAACAGTAATAGAGAGGCATTTACTATAATTACATTGGAAAGGAAAATGGTGTCCTCCTACACTACTGATCAGATACTCCTGCTCCACATCCACTCCACTTTGCCTTCTCCACAGACAAGGTCTTCTCAGTGCCAGATAGGAAGGGATGTTCAACTTGCTATACCAACATTCAATTTATTTTTAAATAGCTTGGCCAAATTAGTTACTACAAGAGAAACTTCTCAAATGAGAACTCAAGGGCACTAAATTCAGAACTATAAAATAACCATTTGTCTCTGAAGCTGAGTAGTGCTACACAGGAACCTAAGAGAGCTCCCCAAAATGACACAGCCACCACAGAAGACCTAATACTATAATCCTGCTCATGGTACCAAAGAACTTGTTATTTATAGATACTCACCGTGAGTGTGATTCAACAAGATGCACATTTTCATATGCAGACCTGCCTAATAGATTTTATGTAAACTGATTTCCGACAGACAAAACATCTGAGAAGGAGCAAATCCAGAGAATTAACTCAAGAGTATAATAATAGGAATTGATTTATTTTCTTATGATTCATTATTGGGTTTAGTTCTAAACAAGGTTGCTGAGCATAAAAAAAAAAAAAGGAAAAAAAAAACTATTAACATGGGAGACTTATAAATCAGAACACTTTGAAATTCTCCCTGTGGCTAGAAATAAAAATCAAAAATTCTTCCTCCGCTACTGAAAATACATTTTGGGCCATTTTTATATTTTCTTCTCTGACCCCATGTTTAGCATCACAGCATCAAGAAAAAAACACTCTGAAAAACTGCATTACATGAGATAATATAACCTAAGATTTGAAGCTTTAGAAACAGACACAGAACTCAAACAGTTGTGGTGGGGGGGGCGGTGATGTTTGTTTATACAGCTCTACCTATTTATAATCTTCTTATGAGAAAGAGCAGAAACAATAAACAGCAAATTCTCCACCAGGGGTAAAAGCAATTAAACAATTGCTTTCCAAGCACAAGGTGGGGGAAAAACAAAATAGAATTGTGAATCATCATTTGCTGCTATAGAAATCTGTAACACAACGACACCTTGAAAATTTCACACAGTTCTGACCACCCTCTCCTCAAAAACCAAAAAAGATTGAGAGAAGACTAGGAACGGATATATGATAGGTATGGAAAAGCACCTACTCATCATCAGGTTCAACAAATTACACTTTCAGGTTAGAGACACAGCTGTGGGGGGATAAAAGATCACCCATAGTGCCAGCAGAGGTGAAAAAGAAATAAATGGTCCCTATTTCTTGTATTACAAAACCTATAATCCAAGTGAAATACAAGTAGCATGTTCTAAAACAAACTGAAGGAAACAGCTCACAAACTCAGTACCACAGCCAAGACTGTCCCAGGACACTGGCAGAGGCAAGGGTATAAAGGAGGCTCAAAACCAAGCATACTTGTACAAGACAGGCCCACATTTGGTTATGAGAGGAAATACCAGTTTTAATTAATTTACAAACCTAAGCAGCTGACCACAGGTATGCATGCTGGAGCAGGGCTGCTGGCATCCACCAAAGCAGCTTCTGGGCTGTGACACCAGGCATGCTGTGCCTGCGCCCACCACCACACACAGGCTGAGGAAGAACGCCTTCAAAACCTGCCCCAGACTCTTGTCTCTGCTTAGATAGCTAGAATCTGTATTTTGACACATTTTCCAATTTTCTTTCAGTTTGAAATACCAGAATGGAGTTGCACCAGGCAGGTGACCACAAGAAGCGGGTCCCAGGGACAGCCCTCCACAGCCTCCCCAGCGAGGCCGGTCCCCTTTCACCCGCGGCCAGGAAGGACAGAACACTTCTTACACAGGCAAAAGGGCTGCCTGATGCTTTTGGAGACCACTACGAACAGGTAATGGTTTTGTTTTGGATTCACACGGGAAAAGCTGTATCCAGTGCAGGAAAGGATTCATATTTTAGACTGGGACATTTCGTTCCAAGCCGGCAGACTTGTTTTCAAAGACTGCATGCTGAGCTCCTCGCAGCAGCATCAGACCTATTTTAAGCTGCCAGATCTGGAAAGCAGAGGTTACCACATCTCAGAATTAATTTTCTGGACAATTCTGCCAGATTCAGGTCATGCTGTCCAGTACCACCAAAGCACTGAATTGCAGCACCTGCTGTGGCTAACTTCAGCTGCTTTTATTAACCAGTGTTTTAACAGTTATGCAAAAGGGGACACATGCCTTCACACAGAAATCACGTACGCATTAAACAAGGAATGCACAGATAACTCAACTGCAATGAAGAAACCCTAGAAACTTTACTTGTCCTGGCGATGAGAAGCAATGCCTTTCTTTTGCACAAAACTGCTGAAAGATAAATTTTCAAACACAGAAGTCTAACTTAACACAACTTCCTCCCACATATACTTGCACCCAAAATTAAAACCAAAATCGAGAAGACAGCAAAATGAGGAATCAACTGCACTATGAAGGGATACTCCATTAAGCTGCTGAGCAAGATACTAAAATCTCATTTCTGACGTGCTGAGAAAAACTTATTTTATAGACAATTCAAAACCACACACACAAAATGTATTTAAGAATCACCCTGCACAGATGACTTGATTGACCTACTTTGTCCTCTTTATCTATATGCCATTGTTTACCATCTTATTCATTCTTAAAGACAAAATTACTTAAATTGTTCTTCCCTCCTGATCTACAAGCTTATAATCAAATTAACATCTAAACAATTATAAAATATGCACCATCCTAGAAGCACTACATATAAGAAAGTAAACTATAGAAATGTACATCTAAAACCCTTCTTAACACATACAGATACACAAAGAATTGCTCATCTACCATCACTTTCAGGCTTTTTAATCATTTAATCTCAATAAGTTAATAAAACTGATTCAAAAAATGGGAGCTACAGTTCTACACATACAAAGGGCTAAGTTTTTAAGCAGTGGTATGACACAGGAGTCATTTCAAGTACCACAAAGCCCTGCAGCTAAATTTAAAGAGAAAGGTTACTGAATATAATCCTTGAAAGCTATTTCTGACTACAAACTGTTAATTTTTCCCAAAAAAAGATTCTAATAAAGGGTAAGTAAGTGAATACGTGACTTAGTTGTTTTGCTTTTGGAATGAAACTCTACAGCAGTTTTAAAAAAAGCTGCACTCAGTGTTTGTTATTTCTTTGCTAAATATACAGGAAGGTTTTGATAACAAAAAGCACAGCAGAGTCATCCATTTATACAGTTCTTTAAAACATTATCTATTTTCAAATCCTGTCTTTTTCACAGAAAGTAATGCTGACCTGGTATTAACAGAAGCTATTATCAGATGCTAAAAACACATTATGAACACAGCAAAAGTTTCAGCCTGAATTAACAAGACCTCATCGTCTATTTCACTACTCTCTGCACATTAACCTAGCTTCTATTGAATAAAAAGAAAGAAATCAAATAAACTCTGTCACCTTAAATGTAACACATTTGTGAGGTACCTTGCACTCCAAGAACAGAGTTCAGCAATATTCTCCCCTCTCAAAACAAAGACATGAAAAGTGATGCTATACAACTGCGCAATGCTAACCTGCTCCCTCTCAAATCAGTCATTGCTCATAAGATTTTCTTTCCGTGTTTCCCCGCTCTTTTCTCATTGCCACAGGGAGCCATTCACCCATTAACAGTCACAGAAACCTACAAGTTTTGCTTGGCCAGCTTTCTTATGCAGGACAAGTGTAGAGAAGCAAAGGAACACTGGGACTGTAGTACGAGGTGACAGGAGTCCTTTCAGCTTCCCTTGCTGCAAAAGGGATCAAAAGAAAGGTGTGACACATCACACCTCACTCTTGGGAAGGCATCCAAGCCCCCAACAGTAAAGGAACGAAAGCAGAGTGGTTATCATTCTCACAACCTCTATTCCTTGAAGAGTGACAAGGCAGTAAGTAACTAAGGATGTGTTTGATGAGCTATGAGTATGTAGTTTTTAAACTACTAATTTACTGATTTCCCTGGATTATGAGTATCTTGAAACAACAGCTTGCAAATGTGTCGTTGCATCAGACAACATGAACAATGTTTTAATGAAGCTTTGGTAAGTTTCCTACTTGAATAAAGCCTAGAACAATTTTCCTTTTGAAGTTACAGGTCAGCGGGAAGTTATAACTTTCACATGGATTTGCCACTGAAGTGCTGCTGTGGTGCAAAGGTAATAACAACACATAGTCTTGTTTAATCTTCTCAATAGTAGATATTACAGCACTTCAAGGAGGTCACAGTCACAGTCCCCTCATATTTCATGATACAATAGCTTATAAAGAGGCGGGGGGGGGGGCTTTTTTAACGTTTTCTGCTTCTGAAACTTGTTTAAAAGGTTATACAGTAAATTTGCTCTGCTGTCTTACCCACCAAACTCAGATTATTTGAAGTGAAAGTGTTGTTTAACCATAGACTTTACCCCTACTGGCTCCTGCTTGAAGGGGAGCTCATAAAGGTGCTTTAATTACAGCCAAATACATAGCTAATTAAGGTTTAGTCACCCATGAACAAAAACTCAGGTCATTTTCTGATATTATAAAAAACTATATTTAGGAAAAAAATTCACTTCAGGGACAGGAAAGCTAAGAAAATTATGTAATTTCTCTATAATGTACTTGTATCTTGATTCCCAGCAATAAGAACCAGCATATATATGTCGTTTTCTTCATGGCAGTTTCAGGAACACTCATCCCCTCATTATTACTTCAGTCACACTGACACAATTTCTATGCAGCCACACAGTAACCCTTCTGCTTTCTCCTAGCTGTCCACAGAAGGATAGGTTGTAGAACAGAAGACAGTAACACCAGAAAATTATTACCAAGAAATGCACTGTTCTCAGTATCAGCCATTCATTTCAAACGTGAGTCTTTTTTCCTGGAAAAATGCTATTCAAAGACTTAGCTTTTTTTGCAAACCTAGCCTAATTGATGCTTATTAGCAGTAAAGCTCATTGATGTGACCCACAGTAATGCATCACTCTGGCTTTCAGTGGTGCAATCCTGGCTTTCTTTGCTCCCCTTCAGGGGTGACTGGTGCTTGCACTTCCTGCTAACACAGAGTACGTTTTACCTTGGAGAACCATGTTTCTTCCCCAGTTTGGCTGAAACATCAGCAAACTCCAACAGGAATCTAGGATTATATCTGGTCCCTACAAGGTGGGGCGGGGGGGCTCATCCTTTTCCCCTACTGCTGCTAAGCCACATGAAATCATAAACCTCTCACATGCAAAGGAGGAAGCATAGACAATAACAGGACACTTAAAAAAAAAAAATAAGGGGGGGG
>JAVJGJ010000030.1:1345066-1371009 GCA_035590215.1 Microhierax caerulescens
CCCTTGTCATGCTTTTTTCACTAGTCTATAAAGGCCTAATATTTCCCCCCCCCACAACATTGCTAATCCATTGTATTTTGAATTCCTTCCAGTCTTTCCAGTTGTTTTTCACCACAACAACGTATTGTTTTTTGAGGCTGCATTTGGAATAGTTTCTGTTGCTGGTTTTTTCTTTCTGTTGTCTGTGTAATATTTTCAGGTTATTTTTCAGTGCATAGTACCTTTGCCAAGAATACTTCTGTATATCAAATAATATTTTGCTATCTTTAATTGCAGAATTTTAACCAATTCTAATATGGCAACCTTAAAATGTTTTATGTTGTTTTTTAAAAATCCTACTGTGTTTCAGAGTGACATAGAGAAGTTTTGAAGATATTTTTACTTGCATGTCTTTCAAAGTGTTACTGCTTGTTGCTGTTGGTGTTGAAGTTCATCTTACATAGAACTTGCTGCCTCAAAATGAACGTTGTGATGAACCTGGAAGTGGATGTTGTGGTGAATACAGCTGGCAACACTGGGATGACAAATTGCTTGCAATGAAGTTGATGCCTGCTGGTTTTATTGCAATATTATCTGACTTTTTTGAATTTTTTTTTCTCATGTCTTGTTCCCAGTAGCTTGTTACATCAAAGATTTTTATAATCTTTTTAGCTGAACGGTGATTATCTAAATGCAGGCCTCTTACCAAATGTTTGGCTGCAGGCACAGTCGAGCAAATACTGGATTCAGACAGGGCAGGGCAGGAAGGAATATGTTAGCCTGAATCAGAATGTTTGTTGGATCTGGAAGCATCTCTGTTTTTGTAATGCTCAGTGCTGCAGGGAGCAGGGAAATGTTTATGGCCACTTCCAGCTCTAACTTTGTGTGCCTAGTCTTTTATATTGATGTTCCTTTCTTGCTTCTTGTATATTGTAAATAAGCTAGACTGGAACCCTCAGTAGTAATAGACTTAAAAAGAAGTTACAGTCTGAAAAACAATGGTAGAAATGACATGATGGGGTGGCTTTCCATTGTGGCAGGGTAAGGTGAGTTCAGATTTCATGATGCAGAATTAAAAAGGTCCCTCCCCCCACTTACTCAGGTATGCTGTAGGGTAGGGCTTATAGACCCAGAAGCAGGGTCTAGGTGGCACCACAATGGAACTTACTATTGCACGTATATAATCATGCATAAATTACACCCAGTATGTGGTGGTTCCCAGTAATCATTGGTCAGGACACCAAATTGCCTTGCTTTAGTTAGGGACCAAGTTCTACTCTCACCTATTGGTCCCAGCAGCTGAAATTTGAGGGGTGATAATTTTTTTCTCTGAAGCTTGAGCTTAAATATAGTTTGGGTCACTTTTATTTTACCCATAGAGGGCTAAAAAATTATTTTTCTTTTTTATTCCTTTTTTCCTTTTTTTTTTTTTTTTTTTTTTTTTTTGTTGGAAAGCCTAGCTAAGTTAAGTTTGAGTTTGAATGGGGGAGGAATACAAAGAATAAAACATTTTTTTTTCAACCAGTATTTAAAACAAGGAATATTACAAGCATTATAGTCAGCTTTGGCCTTTTTGTTGGAAAACTAAAAAGTCAATTATTCAATCTTTCTCTCGTCTTGCCTAAGAACCAAGAGATGATTATTGCAAGTGAGCAAGTTTTGAAAAAACAGCCTTGTCTTGTATCGGTGAGTTCAAAAGGCACAGAGTATCTAAAGCCTGTTGTAATTAAAGAAATAATTACTTGCTATAGGATATCTCTTTTGATTTCAGGCTTATTTATACCTGTCCTTTGGGAAATTCTTTTGCTGTCTTTAGCCTAAAAGAGCAGTCTAACAGTAAAATACCTATTCTGTTTAAATCAGTCTGACTTCAGAGTTTTGTGTTTGAGCGTCATAATCCTTTCCTAAAAAAACGTAACCAAAATCAGCCCCTTTAAAATGATGAACAAAATTTGTGTTTTCTGGTGTCCTTTTTCGAGAAAACTTTATACAGGGCAGCACCTGGTAATTTAGTATTTCTTCTAAGGTCATACATCTTCGTAAGGGAGTTCACAAAGATGTGCAAGGACTCCATACCACGTGATTTTGCTGCTTTATGACTCTTAATGACTGCAGTAATGGGTCTTTGCTTCTCATAGTTCTGACTTCCTTTTCTGTGTAACGAGTGAAATATTATTACTTTGTTAATTATAGATAATTACGTCTCTAAGTTATTAACTTCATTACACAGAAATCTTTTGATATTCTGTGATCTTATTACATATAGGAAATAATATTCTGTTCTCACTATACTTGTGAAGATTGTAGGCATTTCATTAGTCTGAATATTGTCCTGTTCTTGACTAGAGAAAAAATTCTTAACTTTTTTTCTCTGTTGGTGCAAGACAATAACCTGGGGTATTTATCATACAAGTGCTATGATGTTTATGAGATGCCTTTTTTAAGCCATTTTTTTTTTTTTAATTTTTAACTATTGCCATATGACCTGATTTGTGGGGAAAATTCTCTATTAAACGTATCAAGCTGGTTTAATAAGTCTCCTACACAGAGTTAATAGCATTAATGAATATTTTTTTTTTTTGGTTGAACACAAGACACGTTCAATGTCTTATAGACTTCCTTTTTTGTTTTCGTGTATCTTTTTCAAGTCTTAATTTGAAAACAAGCTGCGTCTTTGTGGTGTTAATTATAATTTTAAAATATACTATAAAACCAAAATCTATGAAAAAGTCAGAATTCTATTAAGAAGAAATAAAATCTAAAAAGTCATTAATTATCAAATTTACTTAGTATGTGCTTAAGGTTTTCTGTCCTTGAAGATTTAGACTAATATGCAAAAATGCCTTAAAATTACTGAGCTAAGTCCATGCCTGATAACTATTAAAAGCATTGGATTAATGAGAATAATTTATATTACATCTGGTTTTAGTTTAATCTATTTTATATTTATATCCTAGATGGCCTCAAACTAAGATGCATAAAATTGCTCATGTTTTTCATAAATGATAGCGGAATCTCAAACTGTCAGACCGTGCACTTCTGTTAGCACATTTTTGATTCAAAGATGTTTAGAAAGGGAAGAGAATATATATCAAGTAATAATATTTCTATTCTAATTAATTTTCTCATGTGTATGATTTTTCCTTTTCCATTCTAAATTTACATTTTGTTCTTTAACATTTTTTTTGTTGTTGCAATTTTTAAATCAATGCTACTTTCAGGCTTGTGACAGCGTTTAAAGCTGGCTTAATTTCAGTGTTGTTTCAGAACTGCAGCCCAGCATTTTTTTCCCCTTGGTTTGTGTGCTATGCTTGAACCAGAGCTTGTCATTTCATGTCGTGATCTGCTTAATTCTTTGTCTAGTAATGATAAGAATGCTATTGAAAAATGGCTATTTGCTTTAAGAAAGATGGGGTTGGAAATCCTAAATGCTGGATTTTTTAAAAAAAGAATTTTTTGTTTCTGTGTACATAAATTATTAATTATTTTTCCCATCGATTAGCACTCGTATTTCATTACTCCTGATATAACTGGATTGCCAACAATCCCTGAAAGCGTAAGTACACAGTTTCTTTTTTAAATATTTAGTAAAGTATCAACCTCATTCTGTGCGTAGGGCTGAACTCTGCTTTTGTCAATAGGAGATGTTTTTTTTCCAAGGCTGTTTTTAGAATATGATTGATATCTATTATTACAACCTTTAGCTAGCAGTTACTGTTGCATTCATTGTTTACACATTTTAAAGCATTAACAGGGCATGTTTGACCACTGCTGTATCCACCCTTCGTTCATAATTACTTGTCTTGTTTGCCATATGTGGATTATTTATGTAAAATGTGTTCTACTTCTGCACCTTGTATGATTTGAATAGCTGCCCTTTCAACACTGCATGGCTGAGCTGCAGGTTTGGCTATCAAGACATGCAGTTATTTTTGGTGTATGAAGGCATTTTCAGGCTTTTTGAGAACATGCTGTGCCTGCCTGTGCTTGGGGGTTAACCTTGCACCAGGAATGGGGGCTATATATATATATTTTTTTTTTTTTTTTTAGTGAAGCCTTGCTTTCTGTAGATGCTGAATCTTTGAAGGTGCTGTGGGTAGACTGTGAGTGTGAAGTCTCCGATCACGCTCTCTATGATGTCTTTAGCTGGGTAAGATCCAGTGTAAGAGCTTCAAGGCTTTCAGCTTTTCACTCTTGCATTTCAGCCTGGAGTTGAATACGGGTGTACAGATGTGCTTTTTTGCACTTTTGCTTAGTACTGTCTACCTGGAAGTGACGCTGGGCAGGGATTCCCACAGTACAGACGTCTGGTGGTGCCGCAGAAGGGCTCGTGGGCAGCGGTGGTGGTGCCTGCGCCAGAGGCGTGACAGAAGCGTGGTGCGGTGGGTGGCGTGGCAGGAGGGTGGCCTGGCAGCCCGCTGCTGTGCTCTGTGCCACTCCGAGGGCAGGCTGTGGCCTGGGCCTGCCGCCCACCGTGGCTCCCACCGCGGGGTGGGCGAGGAGGGAAGTGGAGCCAGGGCAGCCTTCTGTGGCAGAAGGGAGCCTGCGCCAGGGGCCAGAGATGGCACAGCCCGTGTCGCAACCCAGAAAACGGGAAAGTTGCTGGACAGAGGAGTAAGAGGGGACCCTGTTGCAAGGGCTCTTTGGGCAGGGTGGGACCTAGTTTTCAAATGTTTATTTTCGTCTGGTTCACCCTGTGGATTGAATTCCTCTATTTTAAAGAATTCTCTTCTAGCTAATTACTTGGGGTTCTAATGAAACATAGCTTTGGAGGTTAGAAGGTGTGTTGTGCTCAATTTGAAGAAAATGGGGGAAGCTTTGCTGGGCCTTTAGCTGATGGAGGGTCTTGTGGTGGTGCCGCTGTGGATCTATTTTTCTGATTCTGTGGGAGAAAGGAAAACTAATTTTCAAAGTGCCTTTCTAGAATTATTTTTTACTTCATTTATAAAACTCTCATCCTTCCAGTATGAATCAAAATAGTATGACACTAGTGGAGGATTAGAACATGCAGGGAGTGAAGAGGTGGAATAATTACAGTAAATTAGCAATAAAATGAATTTTCTCATTCTTTGTTGTAAGATTTCAGGGACAATAACTTTTCAGATGTAATGTAGAAATAACTGTGTCTCCCAAAGATACATTGGTCTGTACACAATTGCACACGTTTTACCACAGCATTTGCAGTGCAGAGTTGGCACACCTCTGTCAGCTGCAGTGTTAGAGGGTGTCCAAGCTAAAGTGGACTCATATTATGATGGTGCTTCAACCTTTGACAACTAGTTAAAAATAGCACTTGGAAGACCAGAATTTCTTTCTAAACAGAGTGTTTGTAGCCTTAAAACTCTTGTTTTTATCTCTTCCAAAGTTTTATGCGTTATGGGCCAAGAATAACTTTATACTCTGTGTCTTTGAATTAATAAATCCATGAAACTGGATTGCCATGGGATTTTTGTTTGTCTTTTCAATATTTTTTTATTCAATATTGCAATATATCCAAAAAAGAGGTCAATCTCAGATCGTCGTCACTTCAAAGCTAGCTTTTCATATAGTGGAGTCCGTAAGGAGACAAACTAGCCCATGATGAGCAGCGCTGTGCCCCACGCTGTGCTCCCTGACGGTGGGGGCCAGGAGCCAGAGGCCTGCAGTGTCCTGGCCCCCATGGGGGCGTGTCGGCAGTCAGGGGGTCACCCTGTGCTGAAGCCTTGACCACTGGGCTTGCCCTTGCTGTTTTTTCAGGGATGCATTATCTTGCTGCCGTGTTTTGGCCACATTCAGAAGGGACTTAACAGTTCCAATGTTGAGGTTTCTGTCCTTGGCTTGGGGTGTGTAAATGCTAGACCTCCTCCATTAATGTTCAGTAATACCTTGCTCCTGACAAGAGAGAAGTAAGACTTCTGGTTGCAGCTATGATAACGAATGTATGAAATTAAATGTTTTGTACATTGTGGGGTGTATTAGGTACATGGTCATATATATTCTCCAACATTTACAAAAATTTGCTGTTTCCCTAGGTGGTTTTGCTGGTAGCAAAACAGAACCTCCTATCTACCTTCATCACCCACTGCCTCTTTCTCTTTTCACCCCACTTTTGTGTTGTCTGAAATATAAATAAAAGATGTTGGTGATTTTGCTTTTCGTTAAACCCCATGGTGGGGATGGCAGTGGGGCTCTAAAAGAGGCAAAAAGTCTGGCTGTGGGAAGGACCCAGTACCTTCTGCTGGTGCTACTGGATGTTTGATGTCCTGGTGCATACAGCTCGAGCTAAAACTTGGTGTTTTTTAACAAGGTGGTTTGCTGTATTTGAAGTAGAGTAAAATGAATGTGTTAACTTAGGGGAGAGCCTGGCAAAATAGCACAGTTTTATTATTGCAGCTATGACCAAACAGTCATTGTGGTGGTGGAAGGTCTGTTCCTGGGTTGGAAGTAATGATAACCTTAATAGCATATGGTGCTATTGATACAATACAGAATTTCAGATTTTTTTCAAATTTGAAAAAAAAAAGTCTACATTCATAAGCATAATCAAATGAGTGAAGTATTAGTAACTTACATCAAAGTTAGATTTTCATTGGCTTTAAAACCCACCAATTATTTTTAAAGCATACAAGTATTAATTAAGAGGGATTTCTTTCATAGGTTTGGGTTGTTTTTTTTCTCCCCCACTTACTAATTTGACAAAAATTTTGTAAGTAATATATAAAATGTTCCACTTTGCTACTACTGTTGCTATATTGTTAACATCTTATTTATTTAAACAGAGAAACCTCACTGAATATTTTGTTGCTGTGGATGTGAACAACATGCTGCAACTTTATGCCAGTATGTTGCATGAGAGACGAATCATTATTACCTCTAGCAAACTAAGCACTGTAAGTACTTCACACATCTCCTTTTAAGTAGAATATATTGAACATTTCACAAAATGACCTGCAGACCTTTGTGGCTTTAGATAGGTTCCATGTGTACTTAGAAGACAATATCTACATACTCTTCTGATATATGGTTTTAGTCTGGCTCTTGAAGTACAAAAGTCTGATTTATATAAGACCTACTCAGATACATTAAGTCAGGTTAATTATTTTTCTTATCAGGAGATGAGAGTTCTTTAACTCTCCTGAGTTCATTTCTGTGCCTTCTAACCTAAAAAGAATTCTTAAGGGCTATTATAAGATCTTTATTATTCACTTGTGGCTTATTCCATTGGAGCTACTTGAAAGAAATCAAGAGTCCATAATAATAGCTGCTATCCTAACCTGGTAATAGGTAGATTCGTCTTTGTTAGAGTGGTTTGGGAGTGCATACTGTAATAGCTCTGATTTGGAGCAGCTCTTCAGACTGATAATAATGTACAACTCAAAATAGCATTTTTTTTATTAAAGGTTTTAGGCTACTGCCCACATCAAGATGTTCCCTGCTCCACTCCCCCCACCCCCCTCTTATGCCTGCTTAGACTACTTAATGAAAGAATGTTGTGTTTCATTTTGAAAGTATACCTAAATATTCAGATGTTGTTTCTTTTACTCTTCACCTAATTTTCTGAATCTTTAAAATATTCTATATTTTGAAAATAGTTCCAAGATTAATTTTGCATTAGTACAAAACTGTCATTTTGTAACCAGCTTTCATCAGAGTATTTTTGTTATGCAAAGTCTTTAGCCTATTAAGCACAGTCATTGAAAATACCTTTTTTTTTTTTTTTTTAATAGTGTGGCATAATCCAGTTTGCTTAATATGCAAAAGTGGTAGAAAAACAATTTCATGTTCCTGAACACTGCTAATTGTACTAAATAAATGAACAGTTATTTTCAGCACATAGGTATAAGGTTGGGTATAGCACTAAAAATTAGTATTTTCGAAGACTTACAGCTGTCAGTTTCTAGTCCATACATGTGCATTTAAAGAGTGAGAATTTTTGGATTATAAATAGTGAATAAAAACCCTTAAATTCTTTTGAGTCAAAAGTAAGTTGAAGATTCAGAAGATTCAGAATCACCATAAAAGGCTGACAGGTTTTACAATTCTAGGTTGTAATAGCAATTATAGAACTGTATTTTTTTTTTTTTTTTTTTTTGGTTCTTTTTGAAAGACCACATTGTTGGGTCCCTGAATCTGCAGTCACTGTTGCAGTTAGGGGAATGCACAAAGACAGCACTTACCCAGTGGTTTGCAGAATACAGAGCTGAGTCAGTCCATACTGACTGGAGAGTAAAGGCAACATGAGGTCATATAAGCAGAGGCCACATGAGCAACTGAAAACCAAACCAATAAATAGTGAATGAATATAAACAATTTTCAAATTACTAGTCAATTATATATTTTTTTAACCACCAAGGATTTTTACTTTATCTTAGGAAGTTTCCATATTTTATTAAGACCACCTAGATGGGTGAAGAGAAGTCAAAGGAAAAGCCTTTTTTCTCTTTTCAAAGAACCTGGCTTGGTGGAAGTTCACATGATGTAGCAAAAGTGTGGAATCAGGTGGGTTTTTTCCCCTTTTTCAGTTTGTCAGTCTGGGACCCAGCTTGCTGTAAAAAATACCCACCATTAAAAACCCTCAGCTCCAATTACCCCCCAGTCAAACCTCTTTTACTGCTTCAGTAGAGAGGAGACAAGAGTCATGATGGCAGCTCTGTGCCTGAGGAAGATTCTTTCTGCAGGTGGGCACATGTCCATTTGTTTGACACGATTTGGAATCATACCTTCAGCCTATGTTTGGATCCTCTTAAGACTTGTTTTTGTTAGGCTGAACATCTCAGCTGATCTCTGCTGCTATAACATGACAAGAGAAGAGGAGCTATCAGAATCACACTGCACTGATCTAGACCAGATACCAGGCTCTTTAGAACTAGTCCTTGCAGTAGAACAGGTATAATATACTGGTTGTGAGAAACTTTTAAACTTTTCTCAAAATTCAGCCGTTTATCCCAAACCTTTTCATGAAGTAGTAGTCACCTTGATGGTGTCCTCGCTTGAAAAAATTAATATCACTCATCAAGGATAGGTAGCAATAGCAGACATTTGTAGAGGCATTTGGATGCCCTGAAGAATGTCCCCAAACTGTGACTGTAAACAGTAGATTGCAGGTCAAATCCAAAAAGAAACAGCATATCGGTTTCACTTTCTTCTGATTATTTTTTCAGTCTACTGGCATTACTTAAGTCATAGCTAACTGAAATTACTGTCTCATCATGTCAGATCCACTGTTGATATAGGACTGGGTTAATTTTCACTTGCACTAGTGAGTTCTGATAAAACAGAAAAGTAGACCTGGCTTATCAGGAACTGCAGTGAGATCTGCTACCTGCTAATCTCTTTCATAAACAGAAAGGACTGATGTGAGGCTTGTTTCTTTACAGAGTAATATAGTTTAGGAAGTAAATTAAGCGCTTGTCAGTGTCTCCTGTAAGAATTTAATTGAATTGCCAAGAATGATTAAATGAGTTTTTGGCATAAGATATTTCTTCTTTAAAATGTTGGATTGCTTACTATGAAACAAGCAAAACTGTGAAGTAAGTAAATGGAGTGTATTTGGACATTGACATTTGCTAGCTTTGTGCTGTTTTACTATTGTTTACAAAACACAGCAGACTGGTGCTTTGTGTTGCAAAGGCTGTTTTAATATTCCTAAATTATGCCTTGATACTTGAAAGATTATTTTTTTCAAAAATGGTGCTATCAAGTACAACTCTTTGTTAAGGGAGTTGTGCCTTATCTTTGGGGTTAACTGAATATCAAGTATTTATGTCAGTTCACGAGGACTGGGTTGTGATGTCACCTTAGAGTTATCAGCTCTGTTGTGGTTCACTATCTCAGGGCAGTGACTGATAACAAAAGGCATGATTCAAGACCTTGCTCACTTTCTCCTTGCCCTTCTTGTGGGAGGCCAGGAATGGAAAACTGCACTTATGTACAGGAATTCTTTGTCTAGCATTTCTGCCCTATAATTTCATGGGGTTTTTTTATACTCAAGTAAAGGATCAGTCCTGTTACGGATAATGGAGGGAAAAATGATGATATATTTTAAAGGAAGGTTTACTCTGGAAGAAAAAAAAAAAGGCAGAGAAAAGAAGGTTGCCTATTTTAAGCTTTTGAGTAGCGTTTTTTTTTTCTTGGGTGGTTTTTTTTTTATTTTTTTTTTTTATTAAAAAGAGAGATAAGTACCATTTTATCCTAAGGGTGTATTTCAGTAGTCAGTTTATATTTTATTTCAGCCAAGCAGGCTTTGTTTTATAGGCATCTTCTGATTTTTGTGATTGTTATGTATTCTTCGCATTTTTCTTTTAATTGGTTTTTGGTGTTTTTACCCCTTTAAAAAACTCCTTTGGTGGAGACCTTTGTCTACTTGCCCTACCAATTACTACCAAGATATAAGTGGAAACTTCCCACCACTCCTTTCTGTCGTAGCTTCTGGGTCATTATTTGCCCTGACTGTTGATTCTTTTATTAGCTTGACTTTCCAACCACTTTAATAATGTGATTATCACCGACCTCACAGCTTGCTTCAGGCTTAGTATTAGAGTGAGATGGATTCAGTTAGCCTGAGGATTATGCTCTGTAAGATCTGTTTGTAGCAGAAATTACCATTTCTGGCTTTTGAACAGGAAACTGTGAAACAGAAACAAATTATAAGGTTTTGGATTAAATGGAAGGGTGAATGAAACAAAGGAATTTATTCAAAGAGCTGGCTGTTAGTTGTTTCACTTTTTGCTGTAAAAAGAAGACTTTCCTAAATGTCATGCTGCACGTTTTTGCACAAGCACTGTTTTCTCACACATCGCTGCATCTGCATGTATTCTTATTAGAATGGAGCTGCATGGAGCTGTATGAGCTTCAGTACAAATAATTTTTTTAATTCAGTCTTTCTATAAATTATTAAAGTGCTGGGGATGGCTCTTCCAGGAAGGCTGAACTACAGCATTGATTTTATGCATGCTGGAGGCAGGCCCTAGATGTTTCAGCCCCGAGTGCACCTGCTGTGGTAGTCTACCAGAACATCATACCACACTCTCATGTATTCAAAGCAAAGGAATAAATCATGATTTTACAACAGCGCATCAGTTGACTTATTGCTGTTTTGTGACCGGAGGTAGGAAGGATTGCTGTTTAAAGCCATGTCATCGGCTCTCAAGTCACTCAAGCATGAAAGCTTGTCATATGCCTCTGTAATTGTACCTCACCAGTCTTTCCCTAACTAGTCAGCTGGGGCTGTGCATTTTGTCTCAAACACCCGGCTGGCCAGTGTCTGACAGGAGCTTTCTCATCATCCTGTCAGTAATATGCTAACTAAAGTGTATCTTCTGCGGCCTACACTAGCAGGTGGAAAGGATGCTATACTTTTAAAACAAATGTCTAGACGTTATCTCCATTTTGACCAGTATTTGTTTCAGGTAATACAAGTCTGATGTGTCTAAGAGCACGGTGGTTACAAAGTTCTGCTTTGCACTGGCTGTAGGTTTCTTTAGTGATCCCTATAAAAACAACTGTATATGTCAATAAAAGATACAGATTTTTTTTTTTTTTTGTCATGAAGGAGCACTGACTATACATTTACACACAAAGACACATTTATGGAATCACTTCTGCTGTTGCTTAAATGCAAAGAGAGCTTTCTGCAGTTGCCCTCAGTCGCTATAGTGAGTTAGACTGAGTGGTAGTAGCTTCATGTTCCTTGCGTTGTTAGTCTTGTTCAGGTGTGGTCACACTATCCACGGTTACTCAGGCAGTGGGAAGATGCAGAGACTCCTTGGAGAATGTAATACCAGCTGCTAGAGAAAACAAAACACTCCTTAACTTTAAACATGTCTTTGTGAATTGCTTTGCTCCTCCTGCATTCAACCCTAAATCCAAGATTCTTGAGTCTATTCCAAAATCCATATGCCCCAAGGCAGCAGTATCATCAGCTGAGTCAGAAAACAACTGTGGTTGTTGTCTCTTTCTCTTACTTCACTTAAATCTCTCTACAGTTTACATTTTGGAGATTCATGGATATGGTTAAAGAAACTGCCAAGCAGCGCTTTGTGACTAGGGATGTGGTTTTGGAGCAGAGTGCGCATTCGTGTGGAGCCTGGAAAGACAGAAAACTTCTCTTTCCTATTTTTGTGTTTCTGCGTTCAAAGCTGAATATTTACGGGGTTGCTTCCCAGATGCAAACTAAGGATCCAAGGCAGTGGAACAATTGGCTCCATAGAGGCCTTCCATGTTGGAGAAAACAGTGACATTGGGAGCTCTCATAGAGCCTAGCGATGCCCTCACATTGCCTTATACTAGGGTGATGCTCTGAATTCTGATTAAATGAACCATAGAATCTAATTTGTTTTAATTTATTTTAATTGTGCACTGTAGTGCAGTCAAAATTTCACTTAAAAATGTATTTATGATGTGTGACAGATGCATTGTAAATAATATTGTTCTAATAACTAAAAAAAATTAGAGATTTAAAATTTAATTCACAGCTCAAATTCTTGTGATGTAGTACATAGTGGGTGGAAATGTGGAAGGGCTAAATTTAGTTCTTGGAAAGCAAGAAAGGGATGGGAATTTATCACTAAATTGCAAGGCAGAACAGATACTCTGCTGATACCCACTGAGCTCCTGAAAGCATAATTAGAATTAATTTTGGAATATTAGGTCAATTAGACCATTTGCTCTGGGAGTCGATGAGTAGTGGTGTTTAATAATTTTTTTAATAGTTCAGGTGTAAGCAGTCTAAAATAAACTGGGGAGAGTGTTGGTTGTGGGTGCTGTTAAGATCCCTGTGGGACACCTGTAGGGAGCGTACTTCTAGCAGTGAAGCTGTGGGATTTCAATGGGGAATTGAAATTTTAGGTTATTGTGTTTAGGTTGTGCATGTATACAGCCAGACCTGGAAAGCTCTTCCAGTCTTGAAGTTTAGAATAGTTTTCCCATTACCACAGGGAATATTATGATAAGTTTGTGAAAAGAAATTGAAGTCTGTGGTCAGCAAATGATTAAAATCCTTTTTTCTTTAATGAGGGGACACAAACACACACACTAAAAAGTTGCAGATTGCTATTACCTGCCATCCATCTAAAACATGAAGATCTGTATTATGGGGTTTTATAAAAAAAAAAAAAAAAAACGAACAAAAAATCGAAACCTAAACTGCAAACAAAGAAACCCCCAAAACCATACTGTAAAAAAAAAGCATGTAGACAGACAGACAGATCTACAAGTTCATTTAAAAAATAAATTTTTCACTTATTAACACTTACAGGAAAAAGAACAAATCCAAGATTAAGATAATCTGGGCCAAGAGCTATTTCTTTTTTCCAGTCTGTATAATCTTTGGCAATTCAGTAAAACCCGATGGAACAAAATGCTGTGTAGAGCCAGTTCAGGTGCTGCTGTGGGCATATGCAATCTGAGAAGCCTTTAAGTACCGAGTCCTTTGTAGTTGGGCCGTATGAGAACTGAAAACAAAAGAATCCATATTCTGTTGATCAGAACTGTCTCACCCCCTAAAATAAGTACGACTGAAATCATTGGTGGTCGTGTGAAGCGTGAGATATGAAGACAAGTTACTGAAAGGTGTGTGAGTGTAATACCAGCTGTCTGTTCTGGTGTGCCATTATGGCAAGAGTACCCCTTTTTCATGCCCACTGCTGCTTGATCACTCTTACTCCCCCTCTAAATTCATCAATGAAGGGATGAACTCTAACATAGTCGGTGGTTATCTTTAGTCTTGCACACGGTAAATAAGTTGTCTGGCAGCTATTCACAAGGAAGCTGTTCCCTGCTGCTTTTTAATTAGTGTATGGCAGAAGGACATACCACGGAGTTGCTCTGGGGGAGGAAATGTTAATAAAAATTATTTTCCTGGAAACTCTCCTTTCAGAAGCAAGAAACTTTTGCAGAACTCCCTTGTTTTATGGGAAGGTAGCTCTTCTTCCATGGAGACAGGTCATAAAATAAGTGAGGGAGGAAAGGGGGAGTCAGGAGATGGTCAAAAAGAGGGGCAAAAAGATGTATATATTTGTGATGTTCTATGTTTTTTGTGAGAGAGGAAGAGGTAAAGGAGTTAAGAGGTGAATGTCAAAATGAACAAAATTACCAAGAATGTACAGAGATGAAATGAAGAAATAGGAGGAAACAAATTATTAAACAGGTCATATAAAGAAGCATAGTTTATTATAGGTTAAACAAATATCAGAAGAGACCTGTTAGTTAACCAGATCTGTAACATGTTAGGGACAAAAGCTGATGACTAACTTCCAGAAGGTTCTTTTTCAACCTGTGAAAAATACTAAAAGCTTTTGTGGGATGAAAGAATTGAGTAACTGGCTTTTTCTGTGCCACCCACACCTACTTTGTTATACAAATATCTCTGTTTATCTATAAAAGTGCATGTAGGTCCTTAGCATAGGCACAGTATGCCAGTGGTATTCCTCGTTGAGTGCTCACCTGTCTACTACCACTTCAATTTTATTTTCTGCTCAGCCTCCATTATTGGGAAACATGGCACTCCTGGAGCCATAGGCAAGGAACAAGCAGTGTCTGCAGTCTTTTCCCTTCCAAACTAATGCACAAGAACAATGCCATAATGCAGCTTTGTGAATCAAGAGTTGAAAAAAAAAAATAATTGTATATGAAGTACTGTCAAATTAATGTACTTCCCTTCTCCAGAAATAATGCTAAAAGGAAGTGAATAACAAAAAAACCCACCAAACCCAGGAGACAATAAGTTTTTTTATATTAGCATTTTCTTTTTCACATTTAATTTTCAGATGGAAAAAGTTAAAATTTTCATCTGTGGACTGGAAATAAATTTCCCTTCCCTTTTCTCCCTTCTGTGAGAGAGGAGATCTGGGGGTCTCATCTTGCCAACAGGAGGAAAATGTGTTATGGCTCATATAAGGTCCTCCCTCTTTTTTTTTCTTAAAGATTACAGAGATGGCAGATGAGAAACGATTAGCCAGAAACTAAATTAAAGAAATGCTTAAGAAGTGGCTTTGGGCATCATGGCTTAGACAGTATATTCTGTTCTCTTTTGTTGGTAATTTTTTTTCATCAGTGACTTCTGACACTTGTCACCAATGCCAGCAGAATGTACTCAGTTTATGATTTTGTCTGACTGTTTATTCTTTACAGCTGGGAAGAGATTTACGTTCTGTTGTAAACTGGTGAAAGCAAGGGCTCCCTTCCCTCTTGTGCTCCCTAGCAGGCTTCCCCCACCCATTCGAGAAACAGATGGGAAGGTCGGTTTCAGCAACCGTTAAGTATCTGTTATGGGTTTGGGGCCTGATCTCATTCCTGAACAAACAAGGTTTAGATATGGATGCCCCTCCAACAAAGCTGGTAGTCTTGGGAGTTGTAATAACGTAGAGGAGAGGTTTCCTTTCACCTGTACGACTGCTCAGGAAATGGATAGTGGTTTCATAGTAATTCTTGCGAACTGGAAGTATCGGGGTAACAACAGTAAGAGTTGGTCTGCGTCGATGTAGCTACTGGAGTTGTGGTAAAACAGTGACCTTTGCCCTACGATTTGTTGCTACAGGTATTAATAAGTAGACGAGATAACTAAATAGGATCTTTGGCATCTTTCAACTTGTGTGTGGTCAAGGCAGAGGGAGGGAAGTGGCCCTTTGGCCCGGTGGGACTGCAAGGGGAGAGGGAGAGAGCACACCATACCCATTTCTGGACACAGTGCTGATAGGAACTGACAGTGTTTGAGGGTTTTTCAGGCAATGGTTTTATCACAGTAATTCTTCAGTTGCTTGCAGTAGATTGTGAAAGGTTGTGTGGTATCACAGGTTAATTTTACTTCAGCATTTTGTCTAACTGTTGTTGGTTTTGGCTTTCTGACAAGATTCTGCTAATCAGTTTTCTGCCTTTCTAGTTTGTGTGTCACAGCGTGTGCAAATCTTGCCACCTATGCTCTGCCTTTCTTTTTACCTTTGGTTATATATAAGGCTTTGAATAAAATAAAGTATATAGATTGAAAGTAACTGCCAGGTAAGTTTTGTGCAGGATACAGAATAATTATTTTAGTGTTACTGAAATTATGTGAATAATAGGCATCAAATAAGCATGTGTCAGTCTGGGGAAAATCTTTTGGCCAAAGTAGTATGGCTCCAGGCGTGTTGCGCTGTTTCAGCAAAAACTTAATCAGAGGGGTAGGGTGGAATGAAAAGGGACCAGTCCCTTTGAAATTCAGAGTAGAAAGGTTCATTGATAGAAATGAGCATTAAGGTAGCAGATACACACCAGAATTACTGCATCCACGTGAGGGATAGGAAGGAGCTGCATTCTTCGTGTTCCCGGAAGCAGGTAAACCTGCTTTGATCAAATCTTGAACTAAAACTTTTCCTGACTGTTCCTGCTCAGTAGTGTGTAGATTTTGAACAATTGTCTTCCCAAGTGGCTGCTTATTGCCGTAAGGTGGAAAGGAACACATTGTTCTCTAGAATTTGTGCATTATTTCAGTCTTACGGTGGTTTTACCATCACCCAATAATGAATTTTGCTAACAAACATTTTAATGTGGTCTCCCACTATTTAAAGGGAGTATATTATGCCTAGGCATATAGTTCCAGGTTGTTTTTTTTTTTCAAGAGACAAAGATAAAATTATTGTGCCAGAATCACTACAAAACTCTGGAGAAAACACCACATACTTTCCTTGCAGGGCTGCGAAAGCTTATATGGTGATGCTGGCCGCAGTGTCTTATAAGAAGAGGTTGGAAACAGACTGAAACTTTCAGTGGTACTCAACAATGTTATCACATTCATTACTGCTAGAATGGGACAGGAAACTTTTTCCAATGCAAATTCTAGGGATTTAAAATTAAATGTGTATATTTATTAGAGGGTTAAATACTGACATTTTTTGTTAAAACTTGTTCAGGTCAACTGACTAGTGTTTATGTAATTGAAAGCATTCGTTGGAGAAAAAACAGTCTAAAAGATCAAAATTGTTGGAAACAGAAATATTAAAAGTTCTGTTCAGTATTGACAAACAGGTTTCAACAGATGAAAACTTTACTTAAAAACTGTCTGCCCATTTTATTATGGATAGAAACACAACTCTGGTAGGTCTTTTCCAGTGCAGTGTATAGGAGGATGTCTAAAATAATTTTTTGGCTCAAAATATGTAACAAACTGTCAGATTTACAGTGACTTGGTACCACAGTACAGTTCTGCCATATTCTAAGAATTTTTTAGCAGGGTACAGAGTTGAGCAATGATACGTGGGTATATATACATAAATATACAGCAAAGTCTGTTGGACAGATGCTTTCACTTTATATATACCAGCTGATCTGTAAAGGGGATCACAGTTCACAGTTGATAAAATCTCCAGTTGTCACTGGAAAAATGGGTAAGGTTGCACACAGCCTTGAAGATGATTTCAAGATAATTTCAGATAAAACTGCCTGTCTTGAAAAAATTTTTTCTGATCTATGGTGTTTGTCGTCTTACAATTTTTTTTTTTTTAAAGATGGATCTTGATAATTCCTTTTGGAATAGATAACAATCAACAGACAGGCTCCATACAAGTGCATTTTCCCCTAAATAGTGTAAAGAATTGTTTTGTGCAAGAGATCTCACCACTTGGTCAAGCAACAGATGCTCATTTCTGCACCTAGGAGCTTGTGCTGTGCTCTCTGCCTTACATCCCCTCCGTCAGTGTTCCGCAGGATACCTGCCAGGGGACTGCTCCCCAGCACAGATGCTACTGGACACCCCCCAAATACAGTGTTGCCTTTATAGACCTCTGAGTTCTGACATGAGCAGTTGGGCTCTACTTGGTCCCTGAAGGCTTTTCAGATCTCTTGAACTGTCTGCTTACTTAAGACATGTAGCGTTACTCCAGGGTATGCAGCAGTCCCCATTCTATTTCGAAGAGTGAGTGTGTCAGTTAAAGAGGTAATTTATTTAAATAGCTAATGCATTTGAGAAATGCAGTCACTGTTGAAACAGTAAAAAAGGCAAAAAAGAGAATTTGCCAGAAAGTGTGTGATTTTTTATATGAAATCTGTAACTATCTTATCAGTATTTGCTTAAAGTCAGAGTTGGCACAGTATTAAAATGTCACACAGTTTGAAGAGCAGCAGAATCCCACAGCTGCTTGTATTACAGGCTGTATACAACAGGAAACTGTAAAACATATTCATGCCATACTAAAATGTTTGGAAACGTACTGCAGCAGCATAGATAAAAACGTTTAAATAAATAAATAAATAAAATGTTACATTAAGATGTTATTAAATAGAAAAGCAAGGAACAGTACAATAGAACCTTGATGTGCAAGTAATCAAGTCTTTACCTTTCCTTCTATAAATGCTAAAATTTAGTAAGCTTTTTAAATTAAAAATGTTAAATAGATGCTAGTCTAAGTGCCACATAAAAATACAGATTGTGAAACAAGAGAGTTAATAAAACTTCAAATGTTTTTAAGGAATTACCCAATTTCCTGTTAAAGTGAGAACTAGAATATAACATAGACACATGCATAAGACAGGAAAATATTTCTTCATGCAAATAGTATAGTCATCTTAATTCATAATTTAAGAATGCCTATTAATGAGGGGGAGGTAACTGTATACATCAGGGGATAATCCTGTATAACTGTATGCTTGGCTTTATTTCAGTCTATGATTGAAATATATGAAATGCTAATTTTATATAGGTAGTTGTGGTTTGAAATTCATATACTATGTACAATAGTATGTGGATATACTACTTAGTAATCCCATATCCATTCTGAATAAAAGACCAAAGAACGTGATGCTGAGCTTGACTGTGCTATCAGTAGTTCGCTAAACTGCAGAGAGAGACAACGTGGAAATAAAACTCATAATCCCACTGTGCAGAAGAGGGGTAAGATACTGATTTATTTCTTCCCCCAAATCAATTAATTCTTAGTAACAACACAATAATTATTAAAATAGCCATTTTTATAAGTCTAAAATGAGAGTAATTGTGGAGGTTTGATGTAAAACTAAGAAAGGAGGTGTTAATCTGAAGCAAAGAGTTTAAATGCAGAATTATGATATACTTGGCTTTCTGTAGCGTAGCTGTCAGGCTCGGGCAGTTTGCTGGTCAATAGTGACATTCTGTGTGTCAGTGAACAGAGTCTCCTGATACCTTAACCTGCAGTTCACACATTACTGAAGCTCCAACTGTCGAACATTCAGGTCCCTTGGTACTACTGCAGCTTCCAGACTCTCCTGACTGGCTCATGTTTCATTCTTTGGCAATTTGCCCTAATGATATCCCTCAGGAGCTTTCAGACCCTCTTCTTTTCCATACTTAATCGTGTTATATTAATCTGAGTGCTGAGCAAACTGCGCTGCACAGATTGTAATTGTCCGTGATTTCTGCTGCAATTGTCTTGTGATTACTTTTTCTCATTTTTAGTGTAAAAATACATGTACAAAATTGCAGTATAATTTTTATTTACAAGTCTAAATGTCCGAGACAGAGTGTGAAAGCTTTAACTGCTGATCTGTTCCACAAAGAGGTTGTTATCTCCCCTACCCCCCTGTAACATCCATAATGTTTTAGCACTTGCTGCATGGACAGGATTTACATTTTAATTTTAGGTCTTTGTTTTGTTGAAAGTAAAAGTGCATGTGTAATAAAAAGTGCTATTATCAAATTAACCTCAGATAGTAATTTTGTTGTGATATGAAACATTAGGACAGTTCTGTGGGGTTTTTTTTCCATAAGCTTGGCATCTTCTATGTGAGGCATTCCTTTTTTTTTTTTTTTTTTTTTTCTTTTTTTTAAATGGGGTTTGTTGTGTTTCATCTGCTAGATACAGGCTACCTGATTTTGGACACAGTCTTGACGTTTTCTAATTCTGTTGTAATTCTGTGGCTGCATAATAAAATAAATAAATTTGAGTGACTCCTTGATAGCAAGGTGGTGTTTGATAGATCAAATTTGAATTCTTTAGGTATTGCAGGTTATCTTGTTCACTTGAGGAGTGAACTTGACCAAATTCCTAATCAATTCCATAGACTACTTTTTTTTTTTTTTTTTTTTTATTTTGGGTGGTGGTGATGGTGGGGTTTTTGTGTACCTGTGGGTTTTTTTGTTTGTTTGCTTGTTTGCTTTAGAAAAACAGGGGTGTCCTTTTTGAATGGTCAGCAGGTTGTTAACACCTCCTTTCTTGGTCAAGGAGTCGTTTATTTTTTGAGGATGCTAGTGGCAGATTTGCCAGGCTCTGCTTTGGAGAGGGAGTTCTGGAAAATTGTAATAAAGTTGCTTTGCTGTCACAGGGAATAGTCACTTCAGAATTTTATTTTTAAAGGTCGTTTGGAACCAAGATAGTGACACAAACTGGAGTTAATCCTGCATCAGAGTTTAGTGCTCTTCTGTGGGTTCAGGCAGGTTCAGATAAATTCCAGTTGTTGCAAATAGCAGAAATGTGAACCAGAAAACCTCCCCCGAGTCTTTCCTGCTCAGCGAAGCTCAGTGCAGCTGGGGTGCACTCAAGTTCCATTTGTTCATGGTAGTACTTGTGTTTGACCATGATAAACATCAAGTAGTGCATGTTTATTTTCCTTTCTTCAAGGAAATATCTGAGCAGGGCTAACTTTTAGTTGGCTTGTTAGCCTGACTTCTTGCAAACGTTGTGTATGTATATCAGAGTTCTTCATAGATGCATTTAAGCAATTAAAAGTAATTAAAAAATGCTATAATATGTGGTTTGGGAAAGTTAAGATTCTTGCATGTCTAAAGGTTAATTTAACATTTTGTATTTTCTTTTTATTCATATTTTTATTGCCAATTCTGTGTGTGTATTTTTACTTTTAGTTAACTGCTTGTGTTCATGCCTCAGCTGCATTATTGTACCCAATGTATTGGCAACATATTTACATCCCAGTGCTTCCTCCACATCTTCTGGACTACTGCTGGTAAGACAGCTAACCTGTTATCCCTGTTCCTGAGATTCTTACCTGTCTTGCAATTCTAAGTAGCTGATGAAAACACTTAATTACTTAGTGACTATATACATATATATATATATAAAGATCAGGTTTATGAAGGCACTTAAGCCAATGCTGCAGTGATGGATAGAGTTATTTCATCATGTCTTTACATGATGTTTGAATTGGTACCTTGAATTACACAGCTGATTACTATCAATGCACCATTTAGAATCCTGTTTATAACTGTTCCTGTTTTATTGTTAGAAAATGCATTCAATAGTTTAAATGAGACTGTGTTGTGGTTTTCTTTTTTTTTTTTTTTTTTTTTGGCATTTATTTTAACTTAAGACAAATGATACTGATAGAAGCATTCAGAGAAGAACTGATCGTTTTTTCCAGAATCAGATGTTAGTAGGCATCAGTGTTTCCCTTAGGTCTGTACAATGATTTAATATTTGTATTTTAGATTCAGTCAGCTTCAGGATCCTGTCCAGCACCTTCCCAAAAAAGCTTAAAAATCTCCATTTTGTACTTCCAAAAATTTTGTTACAAGAATTCTGCTTCACCAATGTGTTTCTGTTCACATGACAGACTTTGTGGTTTCAGCAGATTTTTAAGTTGAACAAGAAAAGAGTAATTTTTTGACTCACTTCTAACCCTTCAAGGGATGATGTTTCTACATGCCTGTGTTTCAAGATTTCAGGCTAAGAAGATACCTGCTTTCTCTTACTTATAGTAGTGCCAGAGATATAAAATGAGTGTTTCCATTAAAGCACCTAAACCAGGAGTATCCATCACTGTAGACTTTCACTTTAACTAGACCCAATAGATCTGTGGTGGAAAAATGAGCCATTTAAAGCCATTTTACAGATCAGGAATTATTATTATTATATACAAAAAATGAGTCCAAGTCAGATGCCTACCAACAGAAGTCTGTGTTTCTGTTATTAATGTTTTTTCTTCACAGAACTAAATTATACTTGTATGTTTGATGGGCTTTATGTTTTGGGTTTTTTTTCCTGGAACGTATAAATATTGATGCTCCACTGAACTCCACCCAGTCCATTGAACTTGTTTTCAAAGAAATTCTCATTATGTTTCCTTAAGTCTTTTTGATAGTTTTTCCTTAAGTTTACAATATTTGTCCATGGTGTATCTTTTTCTGTGGTAGTTCCTGTACTTCAAATGTGTATTATTTATTGTTTTTAAAAAGAAATCAAATGTTCTTCTCCCACTCCTCCCTTTACTTTCAACTATAGCTAAGCCTTTCATCTTTAATGATAGTTTTCTTTTGATGAAACTTTGTCCTAATTGTTTTTCCTCCTAGCTTTGATAAAATGCACCAAGATGGGGGTAAAGCTTGAATGTATTTGTTTAGTTTTTGTATTACTTGAGCTTAGCCAAAAGCTTTGTAATTTCATTCTCCTTTGTAATTTCTGTCATCCGTAAATGCTGTTCTTAGAAGGTAGATCAACACCTTTATTCAAGCTGTACCCTGCAGAGTGCATCCTGAATACTAGAAGGTTTTTTTATTTCTTCTCCTAAGCACAGATAATGTTTCCAGAAATAATAATGCTAGATGCTGTACACAGCTTCCTGTGATAATGATAATGGTTGAGATTCTAGGTCATTATGGCATGACCTGAGAAATTTTTTTACTCATTAAAAAGAAGCATGGAGTTTCTTAAACTTGTAAAACTCATTTATATCCCTTTTTCTTCTTCACAGTAGTACAATAGAGTGGGGGAAAAAAGTTTCCCATTTTAGAGATGTTTGAATGGAAACATAATGTTCATGAAAGGAAATGCACAATTGATGAATTTACTACAGTAACTATAATTCAGACCTTTTAAGTCAGATTTTCATGCATTTACATTTCTCTGTCTGATCATATCCAGTTCAAATGGTTCTTTTGTGAGACAGGTTGGAACAGTGTAACAAAAGCACATAGAATACTTAGCGTTCCTTACATTTTGCATATTAATGGTAAATACATGTTTTCCTCTCAGGTGTATAATATTATCAACCTAGAAAACCTTGATGAATTCATAAGGTCAAACTTTATGCTAGGCCAGACCTAGTGTGCAGTCTAAGAGGATCATGCCAATTTAAAATGGTTAAAATAATCTTCTAGTTCTTTTTTATATTTATTTTGATTGCATTTTGATGGAGCAAAGTTATTTCTATAAAAACCACCTTTTTCATACCTAGAAACTACCTTGTCATTGCTTTACTTGGACTTCTTTGGGACGTCTCCAATGAACTCTCATTTTCTTAGTGGTGTTCTGAAATGGTACTCAAATATATGAAGTAGGGGATTACGAGTGTGATAACTTTGTCTGGGGAATAAGACCGTTTTTAAACAAAGATACAATACATTTCAGTCTACTGGCTTTAATATAGGTCCTCATCCTGCAACTAGTTTTGCATGTTAATAATCCAAGATATTTTGAGGGAAATCCACAATTATTTTTTTATGAGTTGGACTATATATATCTTCAAATCTTCATGAAGATAAATGATACAATTCTGTGGGGGTTAGTATTTGATAAATTACATAAACTGCCTAGCTGGTACATTTTGTGAGCATGAAAAAAGAAGGATGTATCTTTGAGTAAAACAGTTAGATCTATATTAAAAAATTATTTAAGTTCTTCCACTTGCCTTAATTTAGAAAACCTCCTAGGTTCTATCAGGCAACCTGATATACAGGCTGGTTTTAGGCATAAGGCAACAGATGTTGTAAAGTAGCCCAAACCCACTGGTGCTGAGCATCGGTGTGGACTGCAGCGCCATGGGGACTGGCCAGGTTACAAATACTTGCAAGGTATAGTGTGTGACCATACTGTGTATTCATTTACTTCAGGATGTTTTTTTCCCCCAAGTAGCTTATCTCAGCCTTGAATTCTGTTATGAGAACTCTAATGTGAGAATTCAAACAACCATCCAAAAAAAGAAGAGATAATATATTTATTTTCCTAAAAGATAGCAAAATATTAGGCAGTGAAAGTGATTCTCATTCTTGCTCTAGAGGAAGAAGACACAGTAGAGTTACTAAAAAATTGGGGGGGTTATTTTTTTTTTTAAGAATTGTTTTCTCTTCTACATTTAAGTAAGCCCAAAAGATACTGTTGCACTCAGCCTTATAGGTGGCTGGCTTTCAAGAAAGCTTTTACAAAAATCAAGTTTAAGCATTGAGATAGTAATTATATTTGAATAAAATTAACTTTTGTAAAGGAGAAGGCTAACTTCATCAAATTTCTGTGTAATTTCTTGGCAAACTAAGTCACTGATATAAAAATGTATGACAGTTTTGTCTGTGGATGATAAAGCATCTGTTCTACTGATGCTCTGTTAAGAATATAATGCAATTAGAAAATTCAAGTTACAATTGCAACATGTCTTTTTATGAGATTTGGTCTCTTCAGAATTGGGATAAATGCATGCCTGTTTTTTTGAGAATGGGAAAATTATTTTCTAATTAACTTGCATGTTTTGCATAACACAGTAATTATTTTAGGCAATGGTGCTGTAGATTAAGAACATTTGTGGTAATAATGTATATAAGCAAGAGAGAAACTATATAGCAGCTCCCAGTAGTATCATAGTAAGCAATTTCATGTACATATTACAAACCTCTGCTGTTAAGGCCTCAGAATCTAGTAGTAATAAAAGTCATTCTTTGCTTAAAATGATCAAATTGACTTTCCATACCTACAATTTTTATTTCATGCATTTCCAAGATATGTTTATCTAATTAGCTTTGTACCTTTATTCTGTTAACTTCTCAAAATCGAAATGATGTAGCTGTTGCTTTTTCCGTAGAAAAGAGTTACATGCTACCCTTTTAAATAACAGATTTATTAATGGAGCAAATCATCAGCTATTTTAAGTCAGTGCAGGCCTGGTGAAGTTGCTAGAACAGTGTTGGTGTAAAAAGAAACAAGTGTGCATAAAATGCATTCATGATACAGCACTGTATCCATGTTTCCACCGTAGTTTCTCCAGTTGCTTTATTTGTCGTGCTGAGATACTCTGCTGTGATGAACCCGAGGATCCGGTTTGCTGCATATTCAGCAGAAGAATCCTCAGTTACGTGTCAGTCACAGTCGTGCTCATTGGCTTGGTTAAATGTGTTACGTAGCATAAAACATTCTTAAAATTATAGTGTTTTAAAGCTGTCTTATTCCACTCTGAATATAAATGTGTGTCTGCTCTGGAGTGACACCCATTTGTGATTCTGTGTGATTTGTGTTTAGTCCACAAAGGCAGAAGGCCTTAGCCTGAATGAAGGCATCAGGAGGTACTAAAAGTTTTTTGTATTGGTCTAAGACGTGGGGTTCACAGGGGCCTCCATTTGCCTTTTTGGAAGCCCTATTGCCTAGAAACCTTTGTGACGGTTTGCAGTATCAGCAAACCTTTATTTCCCTAGTATAAACGTGATGAAAGCTTGTTTTGGCCTCAGTCGGTCTGGGTTTTGTTCATTTTGTTTTGGTGGTGGTTGGTTGGTGGTTTTTTTTTATTTTTTATTTTGTTTATTTGAGGTTTTGTTTTGTTTTGGGTTTTTTTTGTTCTCTCCCCCCCCCCCCCCTTGTTCCTCTCCTGTGGGAAATTGTTAATGAAAGCAATTGGCTAATCCATACTGTGTACAGATTTTTCTAAAACTGGCTGCGGCTGCAGGCAGGTGAGAATTGCTACTTTTGCTCCCAGAGGTGGGACCAGTTTGATGGGGCCATGTGAAACGACACAGGGAGCCTCTTCTCGAGCCTCAGTGAGGCCGTCGCCAGTCAGTGGGTGCTCGTGGCTCAGAGCTGTGATTGAATTAATGCAACGGGAGAAAGTACTGTGTGTCAGCTATCCGTGTGGTTTTGTATAGGTGATCTTACCTTCCATTTATTTTTCATAGATTATTTAAGGTTTTTTTTGCTCTAGTATTTCATTTCCCACTGAGTTGCTTAAACCAGCCTATCTATTGCTCGCTTCTCTGGAGTGAGTATTTTTAGTAGTCTCACAGTACCCAGAAGTGTGATGATGATTGTTGGGTGTTTTTTCCCTTCAGCGCTGGA
>JAVJGJ010000030.1:1374439-1423047 GCA_035590215.1 Microhierax caerulescens
TTGCAAAGGGTGTCCCCCCCCCCCCCTCCCCGTCCCCCCCCCTTTTTTTTTTTTCTTCATATTGCCTATAGGGGAACATACTCTATATCATTTTAAATAGTCACGAAATTCATTTACCTTGTTCTTCCCAATAGAGCTCTAAAAGAATATCATTGTGAAACCACTGTTCTGGTTGTTTAGTTATAGAAGCTCAAGCTGTCACAAATGGTTGCCAGGACAAAGAGTTTTATATCAAAATGTGAAATCAAAGAGTTACATTTTCTGAAATTATAAATCATGATAACAAATTGTCTTAAAGTAAGGTACTGTAGTGACATGCTATGTCTTTTGGTTTTGTTGGTAGTTTGTATGTATTTGGTACAATAGAAGTTAAACTCTTGATGATTATATTAATGTTGATTCCCTTTGATTTTAATGATGCTAAAATCTACACTTTTTTACAAATCATCTGCTCAGTGTTTCTTTTGACTCAGTATCAACTATAGTTCAGAAATACAAGAGACTATATAAAAACTATTCTGATGTTTTGTGATTTTACGTTGGTGTATGAAAACATATATACACATATATGCAGTTATATACAATAATTTTGACTATACTTTATTGTTCAAGTATATAACAAGTTAAGTAAAAAGTGTGTCAGTAATTTTAACTGACCTTGCATTCAGTGAATAAGGTTGAGGTTATAATGTCATGGAGATATATGCCTCTTGTCAAATAATAGCTAGATGTAGAATTGAGAATTAGGCGTCATCTTCCATAAGATACTGGAGTTGTAGCTGGAGGTCCTTTGAACAGTAAAAATGGGTATTCGTGCAATGAGAGGGACTTCTGTATTTTTACAGATTCATATCAAAATGATCTCTAAATGAGTAGGCTAGCGTGAAGAAAATAGGGATACAGATCTTCATACTTTTAGAAGTATATTCTCCCCCAGGATATATGCGTGTTACTATTATTAATGTTAATGAAGGTTATCCAAGTGTACAGACTATATGGTAGACTTAAAATGTTTCATTCTGTATCTAATACAGAACAAAACCCCCGACAACTGTGTTTCATGCAATATATACTTGCAGAATTTGAGGAGTTTATAATGAAACTTAATTTGAATATTCCCATTTCTTTCTCTACTTCAATCTGTAAAGCACCTTTTAATTAACACAATTTAATGGAAAACATACACAGTTATAGTTGGAAAAACCTGGAAACAAAAGGCATAGACAACATCCATGTTTGCTTCATGAAATGACAAAATGTTTGTTCTTCTTTTGCGTTCATAAGGGGTAGTGCAACTGCGAACATCTCGGTTAAAAAGTATAAGATGTAGGAATGTAGAGTCAAAATGGTAAGTTGACTTAAAACATCAGATATCAAAGATACATCTGTGAAGTATTTTAATGTACATAAATAAACCTCATAAGCATACATACAAGTATTAAAATTTCTGATGAAAAAATATAATGACTACCTCTGAAGGGTGTTAAAATAGGGTGAAGAAATGAAAATAGAAAAGAAGCTCTAGTCGTACTATCCCTTTCAGAAGTTGATTCCAGGTTGGTTAACAGCCTAACAAAATAAATGCAGTATTTTCAAAGCGTTTTTTAAAACTGTTTCTTGTGTCCAAAAAGAAATTGAGTAATTATTTTCTTGACCAATAAGCCTTGATGATGTCCTCACAGCATAGGTATTTAATAGTTTACTCATGTATAAGTAGTATGTCTATTAAAATGCTCTGATTGTGAATTTTTTAATGATAAATTTAAGCTTGAAAAAATATTATATGGCATTGTCTAATAAACTGTATAATAAATTAACTGAGATTTAAAGGCATTTAAAAATCATTCACTCAAGCATTTAAATTATAGTTACAGGCTAGATGACTTTCTATGCATGTGAACTCTATTATTCTGTCAGACTGACCAGTGGTCTTGACTGTGCAAAGGTCAGTGGTCACAGTTGTCCTGAATTACCAGTCCTTTTTTCATGTGGACCCTCTGCTGCGTTGCATGCTGTAATCTTCTTAATGGCTTCATTCCAATATTCACACATAATATTTTAGATTTATTGACTGTTAGAAATACTACCATGCCAGTAGCAGTTCCGCTACTCCTAAGGTATTCAAAATTGGAAAAATAAATCAGTGCAAGACTTTCAGGAATCCTTTGTTTTCTTAGAGAGGGGAAAAGCCCTCTTTTTCCTGTCTTCTGACAAGAACACTTGTTTTTAAATTTCATCATTTCACTGTGAATTTGTCTATTATTTTTTAATTAAAAAAAAAAAAAAGGGAAAATAAGTAGCTACTTCTATGAAAGTAAATGTCCTAATACAATAATACTCAGTCAGCACTTTAATAATGTTAAATGTTAGAAAAAGTATATTTGTGATGTATTTAAATTAGCAGAGACCATAGGCACAAATTTGTAAACTTTGGGCTTGATCCTACAATACCCATTTGCGGTTAACTGACAAAAAGGCTGCTCCTTTGCTCAAATTTGAACGCTTTCAGAAAAAGCTTGGAGAACTGAGGGCATCACTTTCAGCAACCCAGTCTTACTGACTTCTCCATAGACTAAGCAGAACTTTTATAAATATGATCTTCAGAAAACAAGAGGGTTTTTTAGCATTTTCCATGGTTATCAAATACTGTTAACTGTAAAATCTACAGAGCTGTTGAAAGATACATGGCTTTGGTAGCATGTGGTGCCTATGCACTATGATGCGATACAGAATCTAAATGGGTTTTTAGAATTTTAGTTTTAGATTCCTAAAGTCACAGGATTTTAGCACTGTAAACTGAGCATATGAACATTACTGTTCTAAAAGCAATATTTGAGAAGTAGGCTGTCATTCATTTAGAAAATTAAAGTTACTTTATAAAACAATTACTGAATGTGCAAATGATTTCTGAAAATACAATGGTTTGTAGTATAAAGAAGTTATGGTCAACATGTAACAGGGCAACTAAAAAGATTTTTTGTAAAATTTAACTATCATAATTTACTATGTTTTCGCATCAGAAAATAAGCAAAAATATTACTAAATATTTTTAGAAACTCAGAGCAGTCTGCAGTGTTTGCAGTGTTATGAGGCAGCTACTTATTTTGAATAAATTCTTAGACTTGAGATTCTGTTGAACCTTGATATAGTTTTAGAAGCTAGAATGTGAGGTTGAAAACCACAACTAGTTTTGAAAACATTTGCATTTAAGTAGTTGTCTTTGTCTAAATGAATATTTGTGATTAAATGCTGGAGGGCTATCTGAGATGCCCAAATCCTATGTGTGTAGAAAATATGTATAAGCCCATTCAATAACAGTATTGATTTAATTAATATCAGATTCCATTTTGTTGTGAGTTTTTTGTTTTGTGTCTCTTCTCTGCTATGTTCTTTCACTTTCTTGCTGTTGACAGTGGGCTTGCTTTTATAGTGACATGATCTGATAGGAAGCACCAAAAAACGGTTGAAAGTATAAAAACTGTCACTGATAGCAGAGAAATACCTGCGTATTTTTATTTTTCAGAGATCTGATTGCCATTGGGAACCCCAGTGCACAGTTCTGCATTTCTCAGGCAACAAATATTTTGAATACTTCTATATGTGCTCAAATTTGTACGTGTGCTTAAGATTTTGAAGGAGCAAAGGCTTTGATTAATAGTTCCATGATATTATAAACTTATTTTTTACTGTGATATGCAGTTCTATTTTTCTGCCTACACAGACATTGAAGCTATATTAGTCATGCTTTGTTTCGGATCAGATAGTTTTATTTTAGGAATCTTAGAAAGGACATAGGATGACTGTTTTAAAAAGTGACACTTAGCTTTAATGACCAACACAATATGTTTCTACATTTTAGATACTTAATTACCTATGAAAGCAAAATTACATATCAGTGTCATGACTTTCTAAATCCCTGAAAAAACATTCTATTGATTTTAACCTTCTTAAAGCTCTGATTGCTCTTCACTGGTAATGTTTAGCAGTCCAATGAAGTCACCTTCCTATGAGAAGCTGTTGCTAGGAAAAAATAAAAAGTTTGCTTCTAGTATAAATTAATAATACCATTTCTGAAATGGATCACTAGAGTCTTCCAGAAATAAATGTTAACAACATTCTGAACCCTGTGGTTTGTTTGTTTGCAGTTCTTTATTTTTAAACTTTGTAAAGAGCTATTTCTGCTTAAGACTTGTAAAGAAATGGAGAGAAGGTTTGGCATTCTTTATCATACATGAGTGGATGGATAAAAGCATACATAAAAAAAAGATTTTGCTAAAGATGCTGCTTTTTTTTTTTTTGCTTGATGCCAAAACTGTATATTTTCTTTGAAATTTTAAGAACTATTAATGATGTTACCCAAAGGGGTCTCACAGTTCCTTGGTTTTGGATTCATGGATCTAAGCAATCACAGTCCTGCTGTGCACCAAGTCCTTCAAAGCAGTTCAAGACGCCTGGTCTCTTAGCTATACCTACTGTATTGACTGTAATAACTACTTTAGCACTTTAATCTTTGATTAAACTGCGGAACTAGGAGAATTTGCCAGCAGCCTACCCAAATGCTCAGCCTGGGTTTGCTCGATGGTGGGATAGACCCTGAGAAAGCGCTGACCCTCTGCGTGCAGCTCTGCTGACCTCAGCCTGAAGGAGACTGAGTCAGGTCTCGCAGGTGCTTTGGGCACGCTTCAGCCAGGCACTAGTGGTGACGACAGGGGAATCGGGGCTGTGGCTCACTTTTTCTCTCTGCAGCCTTTTTCTTAAGAGCACTGCGCTCCTAGTACTTCTGCGGAATAATGGTAACAGAGCTCTTTCTGCCTTGTGGCATTGCCTCCTGAGGGAAGCAGAAGTTGGAGGAACTTTCTCTGAACTTCAGCGCAGCCCTCCTGAGCTCCAACTCCCTGCAGAACAGCAGCACAGAAGTGACCATCTGACTTACACGTTTCATGCTGGAGAACCCACCTCCAAACTACCAGCCATTGGGATGTTCTTCATGTTATTTAACTAATAACGTACCAATACAGCAGTAGAAGAGGGAAATTTGTTGCTTTCTCTTGTTCTTTTTAATGTGTTTTGCCTAAAGCAGCCTGTTTATTGATTACATTAGGGTACCTAGGGCCTGCCAGAACTGAGACAATCAGAAAATACCATTTTCCTTCACATCTACCGCTTTGTCCTTTAATTCCTCTGCTCTGCATCATCTTTACCCCCTTTCTTCTCTTACTTTGTCTTACCAACTGCCCTAATTTCCCTAAACTCACAAGGTATAATTTAGAAGAATGTAGATTTAACAGAATATGGAGAATATTCTACCTTTTCCCTCTCTTATATTTAGAAGGTGCTTTGTCCATCATGTCAGAGACAACATTTTAAGGCAGACAGTTCTTTTTTTGGCCTCATGTGACTGCTTTTGTTTTAGTGAAAATGAGCTAACATTGATGGATGGATTATTTCCCTTATGAAAAGGATTTATTTCCCCTGGAATTAAATAAACCTTATTTTTAATAACTTTAAATTAGTCTTACAGTTCAGAACATAACCCCAAAACAAAAACAAACAAACGAACCCTAAAAAATCCACCCCCCCCAACAAAACAAAAAAACCAAAAAGCCTCAAAACAAAAAACCCTAAAACCAAGACGTGCATTTATGTTTTCAACCTTGAACTGCTTAACTGTTTTTTGTACTCAGACTTGTACTTTTTTTTTCCTTTTCTTTTGAGGTATAAGGAAAAAACATAAATGAGCCTTGGTGTATGCTTTCCATGGGCTAAACGAATCAGGCGCTAAACTTTTATCTAGATCTATGGAGCTTGGATATAAATTGAAAAGATCACAGCTATGGGGAAAAGACCTATACTGTAAAGGCCTTTCTGCATAGATTATGAACATCATAACTCAATAATTTTTTTTTTCCAAAACTATAGTTATAATTGGACCCAATGGGGGTCTCTCTCTTTGATCAGATCACAGTAACTGTGACTTTACACTGGAAAATGTCACTACTGTGAAGGTTTATCACCTGTAGAGCTGGTCTTTTCTCTGATGCCATGTTCAGTTCTCATTAGCATTATTCAAAGTTTAGTTGTTAATTAGGGTGACACTTCAATTACAATCATCATCCACCAGAGCAGTCAGGACTGCTTGCATAAAGAAAAAGATATTAATTCTTGCATATATTTCAAAAAAGAATGAAAGCTGTTTTGGTGATGGATTGTGTTTATAATGTTCTGCTTAAAGAATAACTCTGAATGTTACTTTGTATAGTATTTAGTGATTTAAATATTGCTTTATTGGGTGTATTGCAATACAAAGGGATGCAGAAACATGTATTCTGTGTAATTTCAGTTGACTGACTTCTCCAGATGACTGCAAGAGAATTAGGAGATTATAGACTATAATGGGGTGTAATTCCACACAACTTTAAAGAATACTGTAATAATTCCAGAATTATATGATTTTTTTCTCCAGAATATCTCCAAGTAAGGATCATCACAATTTAAAGTTCTTGTTTTCCAGGTTCTATATGAACATTGATTGCTGTTTGCCACATAAAAAAAAACTCCTTAAAAAAAGGTCAAGCACTAAAACATGAATGGTGTGGGTTTTGGGTATTTTTGTTGTTGGTTTGTTGTTTTTTTTTAATTACAGATGCCTCCTAAATATTATTTTTATTTTTTCCCTTTCACATGTTTTATTTTCAAGGATAATTCTAAAGGCAGTGTAGCACTGAATTTACTCGGACTTTTCTCAACTGTTTGACAGTGGTAGCAGGTACTCCCATGGTGCATGAGAAATTATATAAGATAGTCATTTGACTTAAAAATCCCTAAAACTGAATAGTAAGTGACCATTAAGAATCCTTAAAAATAAACCTTCATAGCATAATAAAATCTGTCTTAATTCAAAACAAGTAGGTACATGTTATGATTGAAAAAAAAAATCTGCAGAAAAGTGGCTCACATGCATTTTGCTGTAAAATAATTAAGCTTATTTATGTCAAGAGGCCTTGGGAAAAAAAAGAGAGCATAAACCAATTTGCATTAGCACTCTGCCATCATCCCCTGCTTTCATTTCAATTAACAGACCAGCAGGTGCTCTTTGCAGTTAAAAAGATAAGCTATCAAGGAGGAGGATGAATTTTTGGCTGACCTGTAGACACCATGGTTTGCCTGCTGATTGGGTTCATACCTCGCTGTACCAATTTCTGAGGTGTTAATTTAACTGTTCCATTCTGTCGTGCAGGTCTCGGCCTTGAAAAATAAACTGAAAAAACAGTCTACAGCTACGGGTGATGGAGTGGCCAAGGCCTTTCTTCGGGCACAGGCAGCACTGTTTGGATCCTACAGGGATGCACTAAGATACAAACCAGTAAGGCTCCTTCTTTAATACTTTTTTTTTCTTTACTTTCTAAGACCATGGTCTCATTCTTTGCAAGGAAAATATGAAATGTTTTATCCCAGTCTGAAACATTTCAAATAAAATGTTCTAAATCTTGTTCTGTCCAAGGATACACGGGCAGTTTAGAAGACACCTATGGCTATGAGTTGTACTGAAAAATAAATGCTCATTCAAAGGCAGCTGTTTTCTTGTTTCTAGCACTCATAATCTATTTTGTACAAAATCAGGTTGTATTATTGAAACTACTTACACACAGTTCACCTGGTTTAATGTGATGAGGAACTGAAGAGTGTGTGCCTTTCAGTCTCCATCATTTTTCACTGTACCAGTCTGGAGACTTTGCTGTGTTTGAGGCCAGAAGCTTTTCATTTCCTAGCAGAAGGCAGATGAGAGTCAAACATGCATCTCTTCTATTACACACTTATCTTGATGCCACTGAGAAGTTAGGAGAAATGAAAACCCGTTTCATCCCATCAGTACTTCAGAATTTGTTTTTCTGATGTTTTGCTGGTACTCAATGGATTGATGCATTATGGGCTTTCATCCTTCCTGGTTTATGAGGGTGGTACATATTGAGCCTATTAGAGATAAAATAATTTATCAGAAACAACTTGGAGATTCATTCATCTGTCAGTCCAGATCCTTTTCCTGTGATATTTGCAAAGTACTGATAGTTCCATTTGACCAAATGCATTGAGATGACATTGGCTGAAATCAGATTCTGAGGATAGTGTTTGGTGGTCTGATGGATTCAGATAAATATCGAGATTTGATAGGAGAAAAGCATCCTCACTTGAGGTGCCAAGTTTGTAAAACTGATGGGTGTGTGGGTGCATGGGTGGATTTTGGGGGCGAGGAGCGGGGTGCGTTCTGTGGTTGGGTAAGGAACTATGTGGTGTTCCTTGATGGAAATGGATAGGATGGTTATTAATTCCAGAAGAAGCTTTTTCCTGGAGGAAACATTAAAATACAGTATAGCACAGTCTTCCATCTATCCAAGCAGCTCTCTCACAGGTATTCTTTTTTTGCTGTGAGCATTTTACACACAAGTTGTCTGTGCCACTGGTGGCCATTGTTACTGGAATGAAAAGTTACACATGCGAAGATGAAATAATGTTTAAGGGTTTAGTTGAAGTATTTGTGTTTAGCAGTGATTATAGTTTTCTTGTGATATGGAAACTGAGTTTGTGTACTATATTGAAATGACTATTCCTGTTTTCAAAGTTGCTAGAGCTCAACACAGTACTAGCTTCGTTAAAAGCAGTATTTCAACAAAAGAGTTGTCGTTTGTTCCATAGTGGCATTACCTGACACTGCTTCAGGAGGAGTCACCTAATTTGTCCCTTAGTCTAAAGGTGGGCACACCGGTCCGTGTCAACTCATGACAGCTTGAAGTAAGAGCTGTTAAGTCATTTAAGACATTTTTATGTCTTAATCTACATTCCATATATGCAAGCAGAATGATGTCAGTCTGGTTCATGTCCTTACCTCTGTCTGATGAGAAGTAGGCTCCAATCAGTCCTTTGGTTTGGTAGGTTTGTTGAACTGAATGTGCAAGTTCTTTAGCATTCTGGTTAGCATCGCTGTTGAAATGAGCTCTCCTTTTATCTGATTTCTGTTTTATTTCAGTTTATCTGTTGGCATGTCTGAAAGATCTACATTTGCACTGTATTGGAAGTAGTGCCCCATGCATCATTTCAACTGGCAAACATTTGTCAAAGTGACCTTTGCAGTCTTTCTTTCTGCGTTATTTTATTTGGGGTGGGGTTTTTTTTTTTGTTTTTTTTTTTTTTGGCTCCACTGCCTGCATATAAGAGAGTATATTTGTGAAACCATTGTGGCCTGATGGTTTGTTTTTTTAAAGACACATTATTTCAGAATATCTTAACAGACAGAGATCTGCTGGCAAATACTAGTATATCTTGGATTGGCATCAACTTGTCCAAAGACAAAGCATATTTAAAAGAAGTGTAACTGTTATTTTGAGCTATGTTCACATAATTTTAACTAATTTAGTATTTCACAGATTTTTTTTTGTGATAGAAAAAATTATTAGAAGCTGAATTTGCTCTGGATTGGTAGAAGCTAAGAGGAGTTGCTCCGTGATTTTTCAGCTCATTTTACATATGCCTTTTGAACTCAGTTTAATGCATTGTGAATTGGGAAGTTAGAGTCAAATGTGATTTAATTTTCTATCAAGACTGTTTGTCAGGAGTCTCAAAACTTGTGAGCTGTTATTGCAAAGGAAATAACGAGCCTTTGTTTTGGAATCTGTGGTGATAGATATAATAAGGAAATATAAACCATAAATATGGACTTTGTATACATTCTTTCAGGAGCTCAAGCAGTATTCATGTAGAAAATTTGTAGGGGGTATACATAAATGAGAATATTTTCTATATAGATTTGAAATACTTGAGCTATAAATAAGCTTGTCATATTTTCAGAATCAAGAACTGAGAGGTTTTGGGGTACCATTTTTAGGATTGCAAACATCCTGATGAAAAATAGTATAATGTATTTTGATTTTTATCGCTTGCTTGTATATTGAAAAATATGTTTAAGTGAACTGTTTTCCTTGCAACAGTGTGTTCTGTATGATTTTATCTTGAAACATGAAACAACTGTCATTAATATTCACTTTGAGTAAAGAACAGCTTTAATAGTGTCTGTACTCATCCAACACTTCTCTTCACTCCAAACGCTGTTCATCACACCGAACACTCATTCTGTACAACTGTTTGTTTTCAGCATAGGACAGATTCTCCTCAGTGTAGCAATATGTCTTGAACAAACGCCTAGCAATTATTAAAAAAAAATGATTGGTGAAAGGGAGAATGGGAAGCTTCAGGGGTCTTGAAAGCAGTTCACGGGACTCCAAGAGACCATATGGAAAACTTGACTACTCTAATACAGGCAGGAAATATGACATGTAATAGATTAAGGTGATCATATTTTTTTGTGTAATGCTTGATAATAAAAAACTTAATCCAGCAAAACTTTCCAAGAAAAGTGGAAATAGTTGTTTTTCCAGATTTAATCATGTTGCTGAATTAAAGAAATATGTCAGATTGATATAACTGCCAAAATTATTTTTGTAATATCCTACACTTTACGTTAGCAAATACTGCATAATAAGAGTGGATCAGCAGAGCAAAATGGGACAGTTGGTGCTGAGGACCTGACATCCACGCAGTGGGCATATCTAGCTTTATTATGGTTCTTATTTTAGTCTGGTATTGAATGCTGAACACTCATCACTAGCTGGAGCTCATTTTCTGCTTTAGTTTAATCCAGAAGGAATCTAGTTCATGCATGGTAGGTGGGGATGATTGAAATAATTGTGTTGGTGTCATTTGATAAATGACGGAAAAATAATTCAGAACAAAATATCATTGGTGGAATGGTGAATTATAATGTTTTTCTATATCATCTCATTCACATAGAGGAGTGCAATCCATTTTGAGAAGCTGGGTGAGATGCTCTGACAGGGGAATGTGCACAGGGCTCTCCAGCAGTGGCAATGAGGCCATTCAAACTGTTTTGCTATAAGGAGCCCTGGAATATAGAAAGGCAAGTGGTCAGCCAGCAGCTGCAGTGTGAGCCGTTGCACAATCTGCAACATCAGTGATCACACATAGTATTGATCACAAGGGTCTAACCCTGCTGAGGCACTGCAGTAATCAGGGTACTCTGAGATAAATGCTTCTAACATCATGTAAATGCACACACCAATCCAAATTGTTTTTTCTTTGGGTGGTCATAACTCAGCCTTGAACCTTTTGTTGCTCCTGTTTTCTTTAGATAGTCCAGCATTTGGGAATTTATCATGTTCTGTCTTCCAGAATTGCACGCATACTGTGGAGTTAGATACAAAGATTTCAGTTGTGCAGTTTGTGTCATTTACTTTACACATTCTTCATGGGTAATTTTTAGGCATCTTTCCTTATATCAGAAAAGAACTATACCAGTCAAATGTTTTAATAACTCTGTGATGTCTAGGGAAAATGGGCCTTACACGTGTACTTGTGTAAACCTTACAGATGAAATCAAAGACAAGTAGATTTTTTTCCATTAATCAGATACAGTATGGTCAGTTAATATAACACTGTATGATCTAAAGAATTCTTAGAAGGCCATATTCTCAATCTATGTCCTGAGAGGGAGAGGTAGATAACAGAACGAGGAAGGAGCAGAGAATTAAGGAATAGAAAAGTATTCACTATGATAGAGATAAATTTTATCATCAGGAAAATAAAGCAAAGCAGAAAAGTTGTTTGGTCCTAAGCAGCAAACATCAGGAGGCATTACAGGTGTGATATTTGTATTTTTTATTTTTCAAAAAAAATGTAATTCATCATGGCAGGACACATACATTTCAAATTTGAATGTATTTCAAATAAATCCTCACACTTTTTGACATCTGTTAAATGATTATGGAATATAAGTCACAGTAACTTATTTTCTGACTTTGAAAAAGTGTTTTTTCTTCAAGCATTAGCTAAGAAAAGATTAAGTCATTGGAAAAAAAATCACCTCTTTTGGGGAAAGAGTCTTCCAAGCTCTTGATGTTAAAACAAACCCAGGATAGCTTTGTTTTAAGTTACGGTGGTTGTAACATCACTCATTAGAAATTAAGAAATGAAGAGCAAAGGCTAATGGCTTGTTCTGGAATGCTGAGCAGTAGGAGTTTGTGGTCTCATTGGCACACCAGGGATGCTGAGATAACTTCCAGCTCGAAGATAGCACAACCTTCCAGACCTCACTCTAACTGAAGGCTAACTGGAGTGCTTTGGGCCAATATTGACACTGTTTTAAGTAGTGACACCCACTCTCCAACAGATGCAGGTATTGTATTCTATATGCGATAAATCAAACTAACACAAATGTTATATTAGGGAAAAAAAAAAGGTATTTTAAGATTCAGAATGCACCTCAGTTACTTGAGAATGTGTAAGTAATGTTTGCTTATAACTGAGTTTTAAAATGAAATCTTTCGAGGACAGGTATCTCTTGAAATAGGCATTGACTTGTTTCCTTTTTGCCCCTAAAAATTACAGCAGATTACAGAAACAGAGAAGGAGTAATGAAATGCCAGAACATTGTTTGTGTTTTAATCCAGAACTTCCCTGTGTAATACTTGTTAAGACTATTTATTATGACTTCCATAAGAAATTTATTTTCCATGGTGAAAACCATATTGTTTAATTTGTCTTAAGGACCATAGTAGTCCTTTATTGAATATAGATGTTGTATTAATAGGAGTTGTTGTAGGGTTTAAATCTGACTATAAGAAATATCAACGCATCTGAATCTTTGGGTGGATTGCAAGAAACTTGCAAATTTTGCAGAAATTGGTTTGTCGTTTTAAATAGCACCTTCCTGAGTAGAATCATAGGTCATACTTCAGTTATTCCATGGCCTTTATCTCTGAATGTCAGGACAGCAGATGAAATTTCAGCCTGGTGCTTTCTTGATTTTTAAGCAGAATTTCAATATCAAAACCAAAACGGTTTTTATAATTTTGGGTTTTGTTTTTTTTTTTTTTTTTTTTTTTAAGTAAATTACACAAGACCGAAGAAGCTATGGCTATACCTACCTACATGTCATTCCTCATGTAATAAGTGAGAGCTACCACATGAAATGGTATTAATTATAGTAATAGTGCAAATAGTTGGTATGTGTCATCTCCTGCTAGAACAATATGAATGTTTTCTGAAATAATTAAAGTGTTTGTACTTCTTGTTCAAGTTAAATATCACTAGATTTAGAAAGCACAAACATACCTTCTAATCGAGATTTTTTTTTTTCTTTTTAAATGTTCACGCTGCTTTAGCTCACTGTTTTCATATTCCATTGAGGTCTGTATAAATAGCTTGCTTAAAATGTGAATGTAGCTTAGAGTAAGAAATTCCTGCTGTGTGTGGCAAGCCATGAAAGAATAAGAAAATTCTGTAGCAACTGTTGTTAAAAGGACAGATATGATGTTTGGGCGTAGGTTGTTTGGTCTGGGTATTAGCTGTCTCCTCTTCAGTACAGAGTCCCCACTGGGTTTTGATCGAACTTGTTATGAAAGTACATTGTGGATCAATATGACAGGTGCCATTTGATGGTCTAGTAGTTAAATATCAGTGGAGCATTCCTCCAAAACTCAGTTTCTAAAGGTACCTGGTGGTATTTGCAGAAATGAGAATGTTGCAGGCTTTATGTACGAAAACTTCTAGAGATATTTTTATTCCTACTGATTCAGTAATTTATTTTTTAGATAAGCACTTCAAAAGGCTTTGTGTTTACAGTAATAATCTTGAAGATTTGTGAAAGTTTTTCTTTGGAAAACAATTTTGCTGTTCAAAACCTTGAACAATGAAAGAGCTAGAGTTAATTGTATTATTTAGTGCAATTTCAGTAAAGTCACAGCAGATACCCTGAGAAAACATCAGTGTGGAATTTCTACAGTTTTCAACAGATTTTTCTCATTTTCATGTGCTGAACAGGTAGGAGCTTTAAACCTCCTCAGATTTTTAAAGCAACCTTGCTCTCAGTGGTTCAAATAACATAGGTGACTTTTGGATGTGAACTCTGTATAGGTCTAAATAAATTTTCAGCTGAGGAATAGCTTTGGTTATTCTGTCCCTGAACTGTGCTGATAAGGGAACAGATGCACCAATGCACGAGTGCTTACTTAGTATCTGAAGCATCCAGTGATTAAAGGAAAGTGTTTGGGAAAATATTACAGCCATGTGCTAAAAATGTGTGTTGAACTACCATTTCCTGGCGTTCTGTTACAGGCAGGAGAAGTGCCATCAAGTAAAACTATCTGACTGCTCTCTTCCCAGGCTGATGTGGAAGGGAGAGCAAGCATGCCTGTTTTCTCTTCTGCTGGGAGATTACCTCTCATTTTTCATCTTTCCCAAGACAATTGGGAAAGTGGCAGTGGAGGCATAGCTTAGTTTTTATTTTTCTAAAAGGTATATTTTGAAAATACAATTTTCTCTCTTCGATCCTAAATTTAATGTTTCATAGCACGTCGTGTGCCATCATCTAGTCAGTTCTGTATTCCCACAAAGCCTCTGTATTTCCAGAAATCATTTTGTTGTGTAGCAACAACAAATATATATATATATATGTATTATATGCATGTGTGTGTGTATGTATATATATAAATAAAAGGAGTTGTTATAATTTGCTGCCTTGACATTTTCTGGAAGAATGACAGAACTGAGAAGAGCCAGCCCTCAGTGTGCTGGTTTTGGCTGGAGTTAATTTCTCTTGTACCACCATGTCTCACTGGGGACTGTTCCATTTGGTTTGATGCACTTTGATTTGCCAGGTAGCTTTGGTTCATCACGTTGAGACAAGAGCCTTTAGGAGCTCTGGAACAGCTAAGGCAAGGTGGGCCAGGGAGGCGCTGCTATCTGAAGTACCACAAACTTTCTGAGCTGTCTGCCAATGTCTTTGTGACAGACATGTGTCTGTCCCACATGTCTTCCATGTCTTTGGTGTTCACGGGTTATCTCGGGATGAGCAGCAGGTGGAGTAACTTGGGTGCTTCTCCTGGAGGCTTGATCAGCACAGTGCTGCATGTGGTACTGAGGTGGCTTTGTGTACCGCGGGGTTCCAGCTGCCTTGTGAGAGGTTGCAGTAGGCAGATGTATAGCTCCTAGCTACTCCAGTGAGAATTCTTTTCTAAAATCAGAAGTTCCATAAAGAAGAAAGGATGTAAAACTGAAAGCCAAGTTAAATGTGAATTTAAATACTGTGCTGAGTGGGATTGGACCTCTTAAGAGATTTAAAAAGAGGGAAGCTTTTGATAACATAAGAATAGGATTTTTAAATGACATCACCATGGTTTTACTGTTACATTTCCTTGGATCATACTTGAACCATTTAAAAACAGTGCAAGAAGTAAAGAGCAGTTGAAAAGGATTTAGATCTACTCCACCAGACTCACTTAGGTCACATGCAGAAAGCGCTTTGTGATGCTCTGGAAGCGCATAACTGCACAGTCAGCCAGAACAGGAGGAACACGCGTGGAGGAGCATATGCGCTTAAACAGAGTTAGGAGCAGAAGGCATGAATAAATTTGTCTCTAAAGTGGCTAACAGAGCTATTGTGAAGATTGGTATAACAGTTGTCTTTGATCTTTTGAATGGCTGAGGTGTCTTCTGTTCTGTTATGGGACTGCACCGTATGTGTAGCTTTTGGGTAGTAAAATATTCTATGGGAGATTTAAGTGTGGCATTTTATTGGATTCCAAATTGTCTGTCATTGAGAGCTTTGGTAATTGTTTCTAACCTGGTAGTTATTTTGGTTTTATAACTTGGGGGAGGCACCTTTGATTGATGATGCACCTTTGATTGATGATGCAATCAGTTCCTATACCTTGATCCCTGCGCAAACTTTGTGATGTACCTATTGTTCATACCAGTTATGCCAAACAGCTTCACGTATCTATCCCAAAATGTTGGCAAGGATAACAGAATTTGAGAGAATGCTCATCAGAAACGTCCACTGGTCTGTGCACGCTGAAGATAACAAATTTTAAATGAAAATAAGGAATAACATAGGAGTCAATTTGCTTGTTTATAGATAATCTTATAGCATCTTTTATTTTTAAAATGAGTGCTGCTTTCAGTAATAAGTTTTTTGACAAATGTAATTTTCAATGAATATTTATCTTCTTTCATCATCAAAGTCTTTTGGTGCAGGGTTTTTGGTAGTTATAGGTGATGTGCTTTTCTCATGTTGGGGTAATACATTTTATTGTATTAAATGTTAATGTCATCTGTTCAGACTTTCTCCGTAACAGTGTTCAAAAAAGTCTGTAGCTTTTGTTTTGTTTAAAAGTAAAATAGTTGTCTATTTCAACATTTTCCTGTTAAATCAGCAGTATATTTATCTATCTCCTCATGTTTTGGTAGAATAAATATAAAAATAATTTGATGCAGATACATATTTTTGGACTGAATTTGAGTTTCGGTTTACTAGTATCGCTGGTTTGGCATGCAGAGTAGTGCTGAACAATAATGTACATTAAATTATTTGAAGTGGTGGACCTGCTGTTCCTCAAAATTTGAACTGCTTCCTTGAAATTTTTTAATTAAGAGTGCCATAAAGGTAACATGAACCAAATGTGAACCACTTTTTCCTTGCAGTGAGTATTTTGTAGACTTGACTTCATAAACCAGAGGTTCAATTGCAACATGTATTTTGAGAACTGTTTAAATACTGTATGAAGATTTTGAGCTTTTGTTGTTGTTGTTGTTGTCAAATTGGCTGTTTAATTGGTTGCATATTTATTAAGATTGCTCAAAAGGGAATATTGTAAGTACTGACTATTAAGACATAAATTTGTAACAGAGATTTTTAAAATAAATCAGCATATTTTTATGCTCTAGTTACCATCTAACTTCTCCTGTTTAAATTTTTTAGGGAGAGCCTATAACTTTCTGTGAGGATAGTTTTGTGAAGCATCGTTCCAGTACTACTAAGCAATTCCTGGAAACTGCTGTTAATCTTCAACTGTTCAAACAGGTATGAGAGGGTAAATGAGCCATGCTTAACGATTTTCTTTTCAAATGTATCCATATTTAAGTATTGTCAGCTTATGAAACTCTGGGATAAAATATAAGTACGAATACTTTGTGTACAGTCAGTCATCCCAGTTTTGTGTATTTTTAAATCTTCAGTTATAGTTAAAAAGAGTGGCGGGGGGGAAACAACAAAAAAATAACCCCAGGGTGCAGAGCCAGTTGCAGCATCTCTTCAGAGCCAGTCAGCAACTCATCTAAACAAGAAAAATCATGGATCTCCCAGCTTGATGGTTGAACTTCATTTTCAGCTCTCTTGGCTCGTGACCAAAGAACCTAAACAACATAATGCTTACTTAAATTGGACTTCAATGGCGTTTTATTTAAAAACTGGATTCATACTGTAATTGCAGTTCTCATTGTTAGGCTTTTTGAAGTATGCACACAGAGAATGTTCTGAACCAGAGCCATAGGGGTGGCCTGAATAATATTCTAGCTGATCTGTTAATGCAGATTTTGAACTAATAGAGAACAAATTGTTGAAAGTCTGGCACAGCTCAGCAATAGTTTTATTACAGTCTTTGAAATGGATTTTTTCTTTGATTTTATTCTATGACTCTTTTTTTTCTCCCTTTTCATCACATGACCCCATTGCATCAAAAGGGTGTTAAGAAACTTATTACTAGATTTTTAGGAAAATCAAGGAAAATCTGAATGAAAAAAGAAGACTCATAAAAGTATATATTTGACTGCAAATATCTGGAATGATTGAGGCATGGGAATTTAAGTAATCTGGTGGACTTCTTTGAAGATACACTACTGTGATAGTTAAGGGAGATTAATTATACGTAGAATCTTGTAATTTTCAAAAAGCATTTGGTGTTAATTCAGAGGCTAGTGTCTAAAGGTTTATACAAAGATGATAGTTTGTCGAAGTCCTGTGAAAATATGTTTCTCCTAATTGCATAAAAGTTAAGGAAATACTGATCATAGAATTGAGCTCCTTTAGTTTTGCTTGTTTTGTTTTATACAATAACGACATGTAAATAAAAATATAAAATAATAAAGAAGAAATGTGAAACCTTTTGAAGTATCCAGCACATATGATTGAAATGAAGTAATGAGTAAACTGTGTTGTTTACATTTTGCATATCTCAGTGCAATAAGCTAGCGTGAAACTTTCTGAATAGAAAGCTGCCTACAAGCAATGTTTCTAAAATGATGCCACACTCCCACTGCTACTAAGCGAGATCTTCAGCTGTAAGAAAAAGGTTTAACTCCTCTGCAATGCATGGGCTTGTCAGTGTGGCTCTGTACTTACTGTAACTTTTTAATATGGGCTCAATTAAACAGAATCAGTTTACAGTTTGTTTATAGATTGTTTGAATTTTATTTCAACTAAAAGAAATAATATATTTTAGAGGATTAGGAAATAGTAATTTTTATGATGTGTAGTTTAATAGTAGCAGTAGGGTTTTTTATTCCTCTAGTTTATGTTGCAAAGGTTACTCCTACTTTTTCAAGCTAATCCTCAGCCCAGCTGCATCTTCTCCAGTTTTTCCCACTGACAAATGAGCTGTTTTCAAAATTGTTTGTGTTCAAACAGACTACACTGAATTTTGTTCTGAAAAATCTTTTAAGCAGAAAATATTTCTTAGAAGCAGCCTCAAACCTAGACCAAATAGAAAATAGGTACTTGAAATGCATGCTTTTTGCCATAACTGTCAAGTAAGCTTTATTTGTGCCATTTTTAAAAATTCTTCTTCTGTCCTTTTTTTCTTTGTAGGTTTTTAATCTTTCTTTACTCTAATTTAACCACTTAAATTTTGGAAGTTTTAGTATCTTTTCACCAAAGTACCAGGAAATCACTGTTGGAATAAATAGTAGAATTAATTATTTGTTTTACTCCAATTCAGATTATTTTTTCATCATCATCTATTTTTAATTTGTATTGCATTTATTAATGATATCCCCAAACACATGCATGCCAGTCTTTTGTACCAAAACCATTAACTGACCTGTAAATAGGACCAGTCCCAACACTTGCCCTTAAACACCATGCCCAGTGACACTTCCAGCCTAACGCTTTTCCTTCCATTACAAGTTGTTATCTCCTTTTCAGACCAGTCCTCATCCAGCCGAAAGTTCCAGTGTTCTGTTCAGGTAGTCTGCTTTTATCTCATCTAAACTCGTATTCTGAGGCAATGCAAGAGGCTTTTCTGTGGTATAGATAAATCACATTTCCCTTAAATAGAAAATTAATTGTTAAAGAATCTGTGAGAATCAGTGCTTTGATAGTGCATACGTTATATCTTCCCATTTACTCATTTAACATTTCTTCCCTCCAAAATCTATTTGTAAGCCTCATCAAATTGTTAAGGGCAAACTGACAGACCAGCACTTACTGCAACATTTTTTTTTTTAACTTTTTCTAAGTAGTGGTACTGTTATTCCTCACTTTAACTGTTTCCTTTACCTTGATAGACTCATAAATATGTTTTTACTTCCAGATGTATATGCTATTTTCCTTAGAATTGTGTAGCAGAGGTGAATCTGATTTTTTTTTTTTTTTTTTTACTTGAGTTTTATTCCTCAGGTACTATAATGTCTATTTCTGTATCTCATTTTAATGAACACTTGTTTTTTTGTTCTCTTATTCAGCATCATAGTCTACTGAAAATTGAGACAGGATATTTTTGGCAGGGACAATGCCTAGATTATCTTTTATCCTCAAACCATTTTCTTGGACTTACAAATTACAGAGATGTCTTTTACATCATGTTGATGACTTCACATTTTTGGAAGTTGAAAGGATTGTTTATATTGCTCTGAAACAGAATACACCAAACTGTTTATGCAAAACATACATTTTCCAGGAACTCATAGAAGTAATTTATGGTAAATACCCTGATGCAGATCACAACTATAGGGACATGTGAAGTTCAATTTGCTGCAATTTGCTTTTTTCTAACTGCAATTTTGCAGTTTTCTAAAGCTGTCTTCTGCCCTGAACAGATTTAATTTTAAACCCCCTGGTTACCATTATTCTTAAACTATTAGCATATTTAATCATATAAAAATACTTCCTTAAAAATAAAATAACAATTATTTATATAATAAATATTATTTCCTGATTAAACATTCCATATATGACAGTTTTACTTTGATTAAATGTTGGTTCTGTTAAACTATATACTTATGTTACTTCTTTTCTCAGTGTTCTTTTTTCCACATCTTTGATGTTTGTACTATTATGTATGCTATCTATTTGTTAGTTTTTTTCTGAGCCTTAGAAAGACTTCCCTTTAGGGTAGCATGGAAGGTAGGTAATCTTTACTTGAAGCTGCAAACATTAGCAATTAATAAGTATGTCTTACATGTCAAAGAGTTTCAATGAGTGTCCAGGGGAAATATTCATTCATTCTTAGAACTAGCAAGAAGCCTAATGCTGGACAATCTCATTAAACAAATGTAATTGTGTAAGTAATGTAATCTGCAACATTTATTGGGATTTGTTCCTGAAATGGTGGAAAGTTCAATGTAGGAAAATAAGTAGTGAATGTGGAATTAGGACTTGAAGAATCATAAGTCTTTGAAAATGAGCAGTAATTTCAAATTTCATTTACAAGCTTTGAGTTGAACTTTCTTGTGTGGAAATCACATTTATGATGTTTTCTTTGCTTCTGTCAACTTTTTGTTTTTAATAGAGGGTGAATTGACATGAAATTTTTGCTCCTACCTAAGTAAATGATTTGGTTTAGCTAACAAACATCATCTCTCCTCCCCCACCCCCCACACTTATCACCTGTGTTACAAGATCTTCTGAAGTGGATATGATCTATATTTCATTTTCAGAATTCAAAATTACTTAAGGATTATGGTAGTTATGTCTCTAGTCAGTTTAAAATCCCGGAGCAGTGCTGGAATGGCTGGTTTTCTATTGAAAGCAGTAGTCAGCCAGGGGCTCTTTGGATCTCAAAGTGAATGCATTTATTGAAGCAACAGGGCTAGGCACTTGGAAAGAGTATGAGTTTGAAAAATAGGAGGAAAAAAAATATGAAGTGTGTGTGTAATCCCACGTGCTATTTTTTTCATGTAGCAATTTAAGCGCAACCATTAATGATAAATTACTCAAAAGTTATAGCTACTACTACCACTACTACCACTTATCATTTCCTTTAAACAATGTCTCTGATATCTTTTTTCCAACAGTTCTGTTTGTCAGTATTTACATTAAGTATGCAGTTGGAGTGATCCTCTAAAATTCAGTCAGTGCCTCAGCATTCTGTTGACAGGATTTTACCAAATGATGAGTATGTCCATAAATCTTATGTTAGTTTATGGTATGGAATGAATTCATAACTTTCCCCAAAGAGATAATGTCTTACAGTTCAAAGGCTGGGGAGGTGTTTTTTTTGTCTTTTTTTTCTTTCCCCCCACAGCAGTAGCTAAAGATGCTCTTATCTCTCTTTCTTACTGTGAAATAATCCAGTGATCCCATAGTGGTCTGACCATGAACCAACCTATTTGGCAAAAAGCCAGCTTGGAGTAAAATGGAAAAATAAGAAGGAATTTAGACAAGAAAAAGAAATTGTTATCTTTGTGCTTGCCTTATTCTTGCTGCTGGAATTTTTGTACTCTGAGAAAGTGATTTGTTTCATGGCACTCGTCTGTTCATGGACAAGCATCAGATTGCCACTGACACTGTTTGGATAATCTGTGGTAAAATGTGATATAGGCAAATAATTAATTTTGGTTAGAACCTATGTACTGCTTTGTACCAGTGAAGAACTCAAAATATGAACCGTGTATAATTGGAAAAATGCTTTCTCACTTTATCACTGAGACTTGAGTTAGTCTTTTCAAAACAAAAAAGGGAGGAGTTGCTTCTTGAAAGAATTTTAAAGCTTTAAGAATGTGCTCATTGTACTACTGTGAAGCCCAGTAATTCTTGAAAACTAGATGTTCATTCCTTCTGAGAGGTTTAATCATTAGTTATCATATTTTGACTTTTTCTGATGTATTTGCATCATTTCGGTCTTTGTGTATGTACTTATATGTAGATGCAAATCCACATGCTCATGCAGCTGTAACCGCTGGGTAAGGACAACTGTTGCAATATGCATCTGTAGATGCATCTAAATAAGTATTAGCGGTTAAAAAAAAATAAGGCGGGGGGGGAGGGGGGGCAAACAGATGTGTTAGGGCATAAAAATACAGTGGTATGAGCCCTGAACTGTGCTTGCTTGGGTGGAGAGGGTCTTAGGGGTCTGCCTTGGCATTATGCTTCACATTGCTTTGGGACTGTGTGTCACATTTCTATACAGTTAAATGAAATGTCCTTCGAGTCAGCTTGCACACGCCGATCCAACCCAGCCTGCTGCTGCCACCGTTTCTTAAGCCAAGCACAGCCTTCCTCTGTGTTCCACTGGATGCTTCTCCTACCATTTCCCCCCACATACTGACCGTACAGGGTCCTTTTTCATGTGGAACACACACCCTGTTAATGGACCTTAGGTAGATGTGGTAGCCTGTTATTTCTTTGAACAGGCTGCAGTGAAATATTTCTAGTTGTTCTAAAGGTTCTTTTTGTGTACAGCCAGTTCTGCTTTGGGCGAATTGATGCATGCCCAGAAAAGGGATATCACGGGGAGGTTTGGTTGTTTTTCTTGTTGATGATATGAAGTAAACTTACGATTTCACAACAGAACATCAGGGAACATCTCAGTGACCTTTATATGATGGCAAGTCCAAAGTTACCATTTGTAAGGAAATAACATATTTTCATGCCATTAGAAAAGCAAGAAAAGCTTGAAAACCATTTAAAATATTTCTGAACAAAAATTTGTAAAAAAAGTAATACAGATAATTTACTTTGTATAAAATACTCTGACATTTCTGCTGCTCATAGTTGCAACTGCTCTTGCAAAATCCATCTAAAAGCAGTGTATTATCCTGAAGCTGTATGTTGTCTTGAACACACACATTCCATTTTAATGTACACATGTAAAACTGTAACACTGTAAAGCAATAGAAGGGACAACAAAGTGTGACTTCTTTTTTTTTTTCTCCCCAGTTTATTGATGGTCGGCTTTCAAAATTAAATGCAGGAAGAGGATTCTCTGATGTTTTTGAAGAAGAAATCACAGCAGGAGGCTTTTGTGGAGGTACAGAATTAATTTTAGTGTACTCATTGACACTTCTTCTCTGGGAGCTGTTCAACATGATGATGTCCTCGTGATGTCCTGTAAATTTTAAAAGTCATTAATCTTGTTACTGCTTCATTGTTTCCATTAATTTTTGGAAAGGTTTTAGCCTTTAACAAGTCACTGCTGGGACACACCCTATTATGTATCTAATCATATTGGTATATTCGATGAAGATATGTTGGTTTAATCCAGTAAAAGAATACTTGGATTTCAGTAATTGATGAAATATTGCTATATTATTTACATTTTTAACTACACATTTATATAATATGATACACTGCGTGTAAATTGTATTTTAAAAATAATTTTGAAATTTGTGCTGCTGAACTTCTTCTGGATAGCTATGATTTTCATAAACACTTCTACTTCTTTTCTGCAGTGCAGAAATCAGAGTGATTTTTGGAATTTTTAGAGAAATTTGCTTTCTCCAGCAAATTCATTACTCTAAAAAAGAGGGGAGTTTTAAAATGTTTATATATAATCTAGGAAGGTACAATGGAAGTTTACCTTCTTCATAAACCAAAAATATTATTCCTTGTGTTGTTTCCCTTAGTTATGTTCACTGATGGTTGTTATAATGCTTTTGGCATTAGCTGGCTTACAAAGTTAACCCATATAGAACAGGGAATGCTGAATCCATTCCTGATTAATACAGGTTTATTGAATGATTTCCACTGAAACATTTAATTACAGGTCTGTTGTTATTTGAGGTATTACAGATGCTGACAAAATACTGGATCAAAATATGCATGACACAGCACAAATACTATTTTCGGGTCAACCTTGAAAGTAGTGTAGCAGCTTCCTCAGTAAATGGGTGTTATGTGATTTGAGCAAATCCACTGAGTTGCAGTAGGATAACTTTAGATGGTTTTCCTTTCCAAGACGGTCCTGAAGTGGGCATATGTGGAGGAGAGGACTTGGCCCCCACAAAGAAATCATCAAGTGCTGCAGAGCCATTGTCACCTTTGTAGAATATTTTTTTTTATACTTGGAGTTCATAAATCTTTTTGTTCAAGAGTTTCACTGTGTCTCCTGCCCTCTATGTCTTGCACTGTGATCTAGCACATAATTTGTGGGTGTTTTTTCTTGATTCCAGTGTGGTTAGTTATACAGAGATTTACTTCTTTGATGCCTTTTAGGTAACTTATGCTGCTCTGTAAACAGATTTTAGTCATTGAGCATCCATTATTCAGATAGGTGGTGTCAGTATTCAGAGTTTGTTTGCTGACTACAGTTAGGGGGTCAGGAGGCTGCAATAAAACTGCAATAGAAGTGAAATAAAGCTTGTTTCTTGGCTGTGCTCTGGCAGCCTGTGCACCACATCTCACCTGCCTCAGCTCAGGGGGAATGCTCAGCCTCACTAGCAGTTCTCCGTTAGATTGTGCTGCGTGTGTGCTTTTCAAGTCAGACAGCTGTATATTGCCAGGCTGTGGACAAATTGCTTAGGGCACTTATTCAGTATTTACATTAACTGCTGTCTCATTATTGTAATGAAGTGCAGGGCTAACAATATGTATACAATTGAAGGTGACATTTTGTGACACTAATGGGGTAGAACTATGATCTCTTTGCAGAGTTAACTCCCATCAACTTTATCAGGAAGCCCAAGGTTGTAAAGAACCAGGTGAAACCCAGCCTTCAGAAAAGTCACAGAAAGTTAGTATAAGCTATGAGCTGTTAAAAGGACAGGTGAACATATTCTTAGCTATAGAGAGTATAGTTTAAATAAATTACTGAACCAAATGGGAAGATTTTCTTTAAGTCGTCTTCTAATTTGCATTTTTTCCACATATGTGTAACTAAACCAGTGCAGAATATTAAACTGGAAATTGGAGAATAGAACTTAGATTGCATTTTTTTGTATGATTTTTTTTTCCCCGTCCAGTAATGTGGTCAAAACTTAGTTCTCTGTTGACTATATGTGGAAAAAAAATTGTCAGCCATCTTCATTACAATTTGCACTTTATACTTAAAATTTGATTTTCTGTTACATGTATTACTCTGTGGAGGTATTGGTATGCAAGAATTTCATGTAACTTTCAATACAAGAATCTAGTGATAATTGGCCTTAGCACTTGCTTTTCTTGTAGAATATATGTGTTAAAGTAATTTGGAATCACATGAACTTTACTACAGCAGTCAATTTTTTTGAGTTTGTCTAATATCAATGGTGGTAGTATGAGGAAAACTGGAAAAAGTGAAAACTTTTGAACGTCCTTTAATAATAATTTAGTTTAAGGTGTCAGCGCTAGAGTTTCAGGTGGTTCAGCTTTAGCTGAGCGTAGTGTATAGTGGCCTTTTCTGTAGAAGAGTATTTATCTGTTTTCTTCGTTGCTTTCCCTAAAGTCTCTGTACACAGCAAGACAACAGTTAGACTTTTTGGTGGTTTTCTGAGATCTCATTTACTGTCTTTAGCTTAAGTTATAGACTGTGGCAGAGAAAGCTCAGATGTGGAAAGGGACACTCTCAGGATACCACAAGCCAGATGATACAGAAAGTTGTTGAAAATAGGATTTGAATTTATGAAATATCGCGTTAGAGAAGGCACTTATGGTTCATTGAGGTGTCATTAACACACTAGCAGTGGTTAAATTTCACCTTATTACATGTTATTTCTGTGCTGCCTTCTTTGGTAGTTCCAGGGAACCAGACTGAAGAAGTAAAAAAATGAGTAATTTTTGCTTTAGGTTGCTCTTTGATGTTCTTACTGGCAATAGGATCATAAAGATCATCAGGATCTCTCCTTTCTAAGTGAGCATTGCTTTCACTTGTGCCAGCATTCCTGAGAGTTTGGCTCTCAAAATTGCTTGTGAAGAACTTAATGAAATGAGTGAAAGTGCCTGATGTGAGTATAAACAGCTTAGGTTTTTCACCTCATTGAGAAACTTGGGCATACCTTTTACAATGATCCAGTTAGTTCTCAGCCATGTCCTAGGAGAATGTTTTGGCTATCCATTAACGAATGCAATGATTCCACCCAGGCCTTAGTTAATTGATTATTGCAAAACTTAAGCATTTTTGAGAACTCCTATTAAAAGTCTGTAATGTCAAGGATGTATCAGTATGGTCCTTTCAAAATGGATAAACTTTCTGTTTCGAACTTCAGTGTTCTTGTCAACGTGAATGTCTGGTCTAGGGTTAGAAGCAGCTCACAGTACAGGAGTATTCAAGTGACTGATGTACTCAAACTTTCTCAGGGGTCAGAGACTCAGTCTTGGGTGTTCAGCTGAAGCACCTTTGGGAAATAGTAGTCTTTTCTTCATCAGCAGCTTGGTAGAATTTAATCCTGTCTGTGGCAAGCTTAGTGGCACAGTAGTCCTTGGTACTCCTACAGAACCCGTGAGAGGCTCTCACATTTTAGAGGTTTTCCTTTGGACAGAAGGTAGATACAGTTAGAATTACAGTTAATAACTATATACAGGAGTATATAGTTGTGCTATAATCCTTAGACTTTTCTCCCGTTGTTTTTCCTTGGGATGCAATCCATGTCATTTTTGGACTTGAAAGTTTGCCCAGTGGGATCATTACACTTGATTGCAGTTCATTATGCATTCTTTCCTTTGAGCTGGTGGTTTTCTTTTTAGACTTTATAGCTGTATGTTACCTTATGGTAGTTTTAATTTCTCTTTCTACCTCAATTAGAATTAAAAACTTTGTGTGGTGAAAAGCTGTGCTTTTATGAAGAAAATAGAAAATGTGAAATAAGAGATACCTAGATTTTTTTCTTAGTGTACACATATTCTTATCTTCACATTCCTTGTCTGTCTGGGAAGAATGAAATTAATGAATAATCCTCTAAGGGAATTTTTTATGCAGATTGTGAAGAGGGTTGAAGCATTTAAAATGTTGAATATTTGTTTGATTGTGTTATATTTTACATTTATATTTCAGGAAATTCAAGATCTTATCATCAGTGGATGCATACAGTAAAGGTATAAACTTGGTTAAGTAATTATACTGGCCATGCTGTTCTTTAAATCTTTGTCCTTTTCCTTACGTATATATGTAATGGTAAAAGTTCACTCACTTGCAAGGAAAATGTAAGTATATTCTATAATAAATAACATGTCTATGGTATATGCAATAATTTTGTGGATTTTTTTTTTAATATGTAGAAAGCAGAAATGCCATACGCAAAACAAATGACAAAACACACAAGGTTTTTCTGTCTGTATAGTCAGGGATTTCACTGCTTTCTGTATCATGTTACATTCTGTAACTGTGAATTAGGTGTGACAGTACAATTTGATAGGAAGTTTATCGTTTCTAGTAAATTGCAGTTTTGTGGATATGGATTTGTGCAGTTTGGCTGGCAGAAGACCCTTGGTATAACCTTGTTATTCCGCAGGATTAATACAATATATTATTTTAGATTAAGAGAATTCTTGTGTGATTTAAATGTGATAGTTCTTTCTGTCAGGTCAAAGTATTTTGAAGTTGCATAATAAATATGATAGGAACACATGAAAAATAGCCGTAACTTCTGAATTGATTTTGAAATGGTAACAATGAATGGAGAATGAAAATACATCATTCTGTTAGAATGCATTGATAAATGTGTCAGCTCTGATAATGATGTACTGTAACCCTTGTGTAGCTGCAGACAGGAGGTTGGGGAGGAATCACAGCTGTGGTTATTCTTACCAATTTTAAAGGAAGATTGTTATTTCTTTACAGCACACTCTTTATTTTTCCTGGCTCTTGTCTAAAGGTTTGGCTTGGGTTAAAGTGTTACTAAAATATACTTTTTGTATATTTCAGAAAGGTGGTGCGCTAATCAACACAGCAATGACCAAAGCTACTCCGGCTGTGAAAACTGCATATAAATTTGTAAGCTCATTTATTTCAAATAAATAAAAATATGGCAACTTCCTACAACCTCTCCTTCTTTCTTAATACTTTAAAGCCTAAGCATTTGATAGATGTATTGCAGAATACACATCAGCCTGCAGAAAGTTTTTAACTTTATTTGTTTCCTCATATAGCACTTGGATTTTAGAGTTGTTTCTGTCTTCCAGATAGCCTGCACATAACAATAAACATTTTCAAAGCATCACTGTACTGTTTTTGTTTCAGGCATCATACATACTAGAAACTTATTTAAATATCATTTAAATATTTGATACACAGCTCTAAACTCTTCCTGATTGGTGACAACACAATTAAAATATGGACTCTGAAAACAGAAATTCTCATTTACACTAAGGTTCCGTAACACAACACAGGCGTTTCAAAGTTAATGTAAGCATAAAACATTTTGTAAATACTACATTAATGTGTAATATAAATATAGTGTTACAGTGTGCAGTTACATAGTATATCGTGTTAAGGTGATGTAGAGATCTCTATTCAGAAGAGCCAGGGTTTGTGCTGGACAAATGGAGCCCTGGCTCCCAGTCACTTTGGCACTCACTAAGTGCTGCACTGTTGAAAACGTGTAAAGCATCGGTAATGCATGCAGCCAGTCTTTTCTATCATCTGCTCTTATCAAGATGATACTAGAATACTTACACCAAACTGAATTTAAGGCTTATACTTTTGAGCTTAAGAGATCTTCTTTTCAAAAGATGCCTAACCAATAAAGCTTTTGAAATTATACGGTATTATGCAGCATGGAAAAATGGTAGTAGTGTAAAATGAAGTGGGAAGTATTTTAAGGCTGCATTTTTAATATATGGGAAAAGACTTTGGCTTCCTTTTTGCTTTTCCAAATGTTTCACTAGTTGGGTGCATAATAACTAGTCCTGAATAAATCAGTACATCAGTCTAAGCTAGTGTATTTTAAGAAAAAATTTCAAACAGAATTTTTAATTTTACATCAGTTGAAAAACTCAGCAGTCATGGAGAAAAACAGGTAAATAAACTAAATATACTTCATATTCATAGGCTCATTTATAATTTAAAAAATGGTTCATTAACAGGTTATCTGCAAATTGTTCTTCTTCAGTTTGCACTAGCTTAGACTGGTTACATCATCTTGTCCCAGCGTTCAGTTTTGATAGTTGTGTCCTTGATAGTAAAGGTTCTTCAAAGTGAACTTCTGAGTATGCCAGGAAACGCTGGTGAACTGTGAGGATCTGTGTGTATAAGGTATTCATATTTATATCCCATTTAATTTCTTATGCTGTTGCCCTTTATGGAGCCTGCTACTAGAGAAATGGAATATGCATCTCTTAATTGCTAGATAACTGATCGGTAGCCTTGAGTAATGTGCTTGGTACCATCCCTCAGAGTCAGAACAAACCACTCCCAAATTCATCCAAATGCTGTCAGCATGATCTGGAAAGTTTAAAGTGGCTCTCAGGTTAGCATCTGCTACATGGCACCCTATTGTGCTGTTATTGAGCATGTAGATGTATGATTTAAGGATCAAAAAAGACTCTCTGACCTTTTGAATTAAGAAAATGATTTTTTTTTTTCTGAATTTCCATTTCTAGAAAGCCATAGAAAAATAGGTGTTTTCCACATATTTATGCACTTAACTATGTTTTAGAGTCCTGTTTTCAAACCAACCTTGAAAACTTTCATAGTTTTTTTTTTCCTATATTCTTCCAAGAAAGATACTTTTTCTTCTGTGAGGGTTAGGGTTTTGGTGTTTTCCCCTGCCTTGCATCTTTTCTTTCTTCCTGCTCCCCCAGTTCTCTTTCTCTCTCTTTCCTAAATGGCTTTTAGCATAAGTAGTACATGGTATTCTGTATTGATAATTCGTTTATTTATTGAAGAATATTCTCGGCTGTTTTCTATGCAACAATGATCCTTGGCTGCCTGTTTTAATATATACCAAATTCTCCCCTAAATAGCAGCTCTGTGCTGTTCAGCAGCACTGGGCAAAATCTCCATCTGCATATGAAATCACTTCATTTCTCTTAAGATTGATGTTGCCCTGCAAGTTGCCAGACTGGAACACTGTAGCAGTCATCTCGAAAATCTTAACATTTTTCCAGCATGCCTTACTGATAAAATACCCTTTCAAATTTAAAGGACCATTTCAAATAAAGGAGTGATGTATACAGCCATTTTTAGCCTGTCCTTAGTAATGTTGAATTTTTGAGTACATATGTTTTCACAGCATTGGCATGCACATATGAAAAAATTCCTTAAATATATAGACAAAGCATGAATGTAAAATATTTAATGACAATGCATGTAGAAAATTTGTGATAAAGATTATTGTCCTCCTTTATATCACAGTATTACCTTTTTAAAAAAAGGTAAAATAAATATGACATCTAAAGCATGTTCCATGACTACAGCCAGTGTCTTGCAGAGCTACTTAAGCCCTTTTATTTTTCTAGGCAAAAAATCAGGCAAGGCAAGGAATAAAAGAAGTGAAGAACAAGTTAAAGCACAAGGTACGTAGCACACTTTTTGCTTTCTTACATTGCATCCTCTATCAGTTTGAAGCTTATACTTTACAAATCACATGAGATTTGTGTTTTTAATGACTTTTGAAATATGCTTAGCCCTTTGTTCAACAAAACATTTTTCATAACGAGCCCTCTGGCAACTATCTGTCATTCTATGCATCCACTGAATAATCTCTTTATTGTTTGCATATTTTATCGTAGAACAACAGAGGTCTTCAAAGATACATTAACAGGATGTATGTTTTCATAAAGTTGATTGCTTTGATATCACAATCGAAGTCTTTGCTTCAAGCTGAGAATTTGAGATGGGAGAGTCTTGCAGCACAATGTATTTCAGAAGGTGTAGTTGTCCATTTTGGTTTCCTAAGATGTGTGCACAATGTTTTGAATGAAGGAATACTTTCATTTTGCAAGAGCAACACTGCAGAAATATCAGAAAAGTTTTTTTAGGCATTTTGCAGTTGCTTTTCCCATTGAAAATTTTGTTTCCATGTAAGGTTTTTTATAGGGAGGAGGAACGGGTTTTAGATATGTTTTATGCTAATTTAAGAAAACTTGGAAAAATATTTCCTAGACGTTTGAACAATTAATCTTTTAAATGCCAATGTTGATAACTTCAGCTTCTTGAAAAGCTAAATTTGATTTTCTTACTACAGATGGTATTTTCATGACAGTAATAGATTGTGGCAAGATAATTTTGAATGCATTCTGCATGCATAATATGGAGGCTACGTTTGCAGATAATGATAAATAAAAGAATTTAAATGTGTTTTCTTGTGTAGGAGAGTGAGGAAGAGTATGGAACTTGCAGTGCTGGTGCAGTACAGACTGCTCCCGTCTACATGTTGCATTATGAGAAAAGGGGAAGCTCAGAAAAAAGAAGACTGGCACAGGTAAGACACCTGAAACTCCTGTCCTTATTAACGTACATATGAGGAAAATATTTTGCCACTTACAGTGACGTATCAGTGAATCTGTTTTAAGATTATTTTACTGTCTGGGTTTCGATAGTGTGTCTAAAAGGCTATGTTTATAGAAGTACTGCTATACTGCTTAAATGGGGGAAAAATGTTACTCGTGTTTCATCCTTGTTGAGAGAGGAAAAACCAGGAGATTTGTAAGTATGGATCTGAGATTTAATTCTTAAGTACTATTTTTGATAATGGCTTCTCATAGCAAATACTTTCTGATGTGTTCACTGATCTGTGTTAAGCTTTTTTTTTTTTTAGTTCCTTATAGTAGTACACATTAATTTTCTATTTCTAATACATTGATTTGGCAGTTATATAGCCTTTAATCTTGCTCAGATAGTTATGATTTATTATTTTATTAATAAGTCAGCTAGTTAATACGGTGCCAATCTCTTGTCCTTTTGTTCACTAACCCTTTCTAGTCTTGATTTGAAGTAACAGGTGTAGTATCTCAACTTTGGCAAGTGTTGTAATTTGTATTTTGAATTTGTATTCATTTTGACAGTTTTATTTCCAAGATATCAATAAAATAGTTTTTGTAGCACTTTTTTTTTTTTTCCTGGACATAAAGGCATACATATGTACATATTTAAACATGTTTTAAATTAAATTAACATTTAATTTTAAATTATATTGCTATTGCATGTTTTTAATGCATGTAATGAATGTTTATATATGTATTTCTAATGCATATATATTTCTTATGAGGGAATTAAGTATAGAAATTCAGTCCAGCTGATCAAACAACATTTGGTGTTTTACTTCAGACACTGCAATGACAAAAAAATGAGTTGTCTAATTGATTTAAAATTTGTTTTTATCAATAATAGATACAGTTCTTGTGAAATTTAACATAGAACTGTTGCATATTATTGCTAAATGATGCTGAGATTGTACATTAGTATCAAGTCATTATTTTTAGTAGGTTTATAAATAATACAGAGACTTTCTGCTTTATCTATTTAGGCAGCTTTTATTTTGTACATGTTTTTGTGGTCTCTTAAAACCAGTGATAAAATTCTAAACTATGTGCCCTCAGTATATTTTTATGTACAGGCAGCTGTGGTGCCTGTGTCCTTTCAGGAACTTGTGTACAGTAGATTTTCTTCACTGAGTATCGGAGGAGAAGATACACACTTCTAAATGTGTGAGTGTAGAGCTCTAAAGTTAGTAACGTGAATGGTTCTTAAAATATTCATTTCTCATAGAGAACTGTCATTTTAATGTATTGCAATGTTCACCACCACCAAAATAATTTGATAATGTGAGGTACTGAAAAGGTTTTAATGCATTTTAAGCCAACATGCACAGATTAGTGTAGGTGAATCTACAATTGTATGTATCTGTGTAAATACCTAACACAAATATACCCTTGTAGCCAGTGAACTTTTATAGACTGCTTTTATTAAAAAATCTGCAGTAATTTACTGATATGGTAGTGCTGCTTCCTGTTATGTACAGGAATCTAGGGACACAAAGGAGTATAATTTACCTTAGTATGATAAAACATTTCTTTTGAAGGCCTGTGTTTGACCAGAACAATTTAACTTCTGTATGTTTTTGTGTTTGTACAGCTGTGTGCTGCTAAATCCTTTAATACCATTGTTGCTGTTTCTACCAGTCGTCTGTTAGTTTTGCAAACAAGACGGGTGCATATATGCCCATATACATGTGTGTTTGTGTATACACATGTACATGTATAGGGTTTATTTACTATCAAAGCCTGTAACTAATTGCCCCACAGTTTTGCCCTGCTGCAAACCAACGGTCGTGCATCTTCTCTCCCGCTCGTGCACCTCTCCCAGGTGCCGCATGAGCCCACTGGGCAGGAAGGGGCAGATGCGGGGGGAGGGTGGGTGGTCGCTCCCCCAGAACTCTGCTCTTGTACTGTTTCCTTCACTGCTCACTCACACTATTCCCACTTTTCCTCCTCCCCAAAAGCAAAGAAACTAACATATATATTTCTAAAAAACAATAGTCCATTGTGCTACTCTTGTTTTTATTCTTATTCTTGGTAAGTATTTGAACGAGATAACTAAGTGCAAATTCTTTATGAGTAAGTGATGATTTTAAGCTTTCAAATAAATGTTTGTATTCCAAGTGCACATGTATGAGAGAGACTGTGTTTGGTCCAGTACTGAATCTGTGTTTAAAAAGTGAATTTCACAGATTGCTGTTATTGTCAGGTTTAATCCTTTTTTCTGTAGCTCTTTATCCTGTGAACGAATGTCTCCACCCAGATTTCTAAAATGGTGCCATGAGTGTCTGCAGTAGTCTAAGGATGGTGCTGAAGGGCAGTTCACGCACTCTGATGTGTGTTTAAAGTAAGGACCAGCTACCGATTAAGTTGCAATGTCAGTGTATTTGAATATCCCCCCTAAACAAACAACAAAAAGAGAGAGATTGCTTTTAATGGTCATCTTGCTTCCAAACCAGAGGCAGTTCTGCACTTTATTACTATCTCTTCCATACTGAAACATTTAGAAACTAATAAATATAATGAATTTGGTGTTGTATTTTATGTCATGTTAGATGCATGCACTGAGCTTTTCATTTTCCACTTCTTGGAAACAGCTTAACATAAATACTAATAGTTAGCTGAGATGCTGCAAAACATATTAACTTCAAAACATTATGTATGATATGAAAGTAAAAGTAAAAAACTTCACTATGAAAGTTTGTTTTAATAATTGGTTCGTAAGAGGGTTTTGGGGTTTGGGAGGATGTTTCCTTTACAATAGGAAGTGAATCTGCTTTTACCCCAACAAACAGTAGTTTGTATGTGGGTCTGCTAATTAGTATGGTTATTTCCTGTTTTGTTGATGAGGCTTTAATAAATGTCAAGGGTACAGCCATGAAGATCTCCCAATTAGGCTTTGCGTTTGTAAAACCCAACCCCTTTGCTTTTGTGTGAAGATGACAGTTCCAACTGCAGCCTCAGCCTAACAGGGCTCAGGGGAAAGGATACTTCTCTGGCTTTATTGAAAACAAGGCCAGTTTGGCCCAGGGAGAATACCAGCACTGGTCACAGTGCAGAGCCATTTTTAACAATGAATATTTACTAAGCTTTATCACTGCTGTCATAGTGGTTTTGTTGTTGGTTGGTTGGTTTGTTTTTTTTTTTCCAGATCAGCAATAGACTTTTAAAAAATTAACAGTAAATCAATATAAATTATAGCATGTAAAATAGCTTTCAAAACCTAATCACAGGGTAAATAATTAAATGTGTTACTGCAAACTGTAGTGATCAGCTTGCCCTCCTATAATTTGCATTTTGAAAGTCTTTCCTAAAAAACAGAAATAACAACAGGAGTGCACTCATACGTGCCTGTGTGCATGCGCGTACACGCAGACACAATTAATCTTTGCCTAAGATGAATTGTTCTATCTCTGTAATATTCATTTGAGCTTACTCTTGCTTAGGTTAGCTCTTCTAGGCTTTTTATACGTGTGCGAGCTTAACTATATTGCAAGTCGACATTAACAGATGGATTGCCCTAAGCAAGGGAAAACCACAACAAAATCTAGTGAAAGTGGAGGATTGAAGCTTTTTATTGTTAAGCCTTATTAAAACCTTGGCATGTGCGCTGCCTTTAACTGTTTCATGCCGAGATCCAATAATATGTCTCTGGTACATTTTATCTCCTACATTAATTAGGTGTGTAGAAGATACAAGAAATCACCAGCTAAAATTTTTGAAATAAAAATTAATACAGGTGTCAGATTGCTTCAGCTCTGTTTGCAGTGTCTTGCCAACGATATTGCAGAGTTCCTTTAGCTATCGATGAGCAGGGTATGGCAGTGCATGTGTTAGACTGCTCTGTGTTCAGGTTTTGCATAATCTATTTTAATTCTGTTTCATTATATGCTCCCAGGTAATGCAGATTTCTGGGTAGACAGGGGCCTAAATGCAGTAAGAGCTCTATAAAATTGTTCCAGATTAATACATAATTGAAAAGAGAGTGTGATTATTATGAGTTTTCGCAAAATGCCAGGAAGATCTGTTTGATTTCATGAATATGATCTTTGTAATTTTGTTATATCAGGTGGCAGGCTAGCTTATTAAAAATGGAGCATTTCAGGATGTCAATAGTCCTAATGTATTTACTGGCAAATTATACATTCCCGAAGATTTGCAGAATACCAAATAAGAACTACCAGTTCACTTCATAATTAGTAAGTCAGCAATGCCCCCTTGTCTCTAAGGAAATATATCTAATGCTGTACCTTTAGGCATGTGCTACCTTGCAGCCATAATGGAAACAGGCGTTTGGGTTCTAAGTGTGGATTTACCAGGAATCCCTGCGTGTCAGCACTGCTTTAAATGTTCATACATTGAAGAAACCAAGTGAACTACTTCCCATGACTTTGCAAGATCTAAATATAGTGTCTAAGAAGGTTTTAAAAACACTTTTGCATAAGGTAATAAAAGTTAAGTTGGACTAAACCTTTTTCTTGGTGTTCTTGAACAGAAGAGAATTACCATTTTTTTATTCTTTTTTTGAAAGCCTATCACACGTGTAGCTTTTACGCTTTTATTGAAGTATATCCTCGTAACTAGACAATGTGTAATTCAGCTTGCAGTAGGTAAACTTGGCTTCTGATCAACAAAGATAGCAAGTGTCAGGAAGATGTGTTCAGAATAACCTTACCTTCAGGAGTACCCCATTTATCAATACCCCTACAATGGCCAGTAAAATAAATGACATAATCATTAGCTACAAAGGGCTTCCAGTAACTGATTATCCTCCTAACCTGAAAAAGGTGGTGAGAGTGGGCTATTCTGAAGATGGGGTTTTTTTGGTTTGTTTTTTTTTTTTTCTTTTGGGAACATTAAGAGAGGAGAACAAATGTTTGTGATAACGCAGGGCTGAATATACGTATTCTGTATAAGGTGACTGAACCCTTTAAGAAAAAAGGGGGGTGGTGGGAAATATCCTGTGGAAAACCTCATAATATTTGCAGAAACATAAAGCTTCAGTTAAAAGCATTTACCTGTATTTGGATTCAGGTAGTGTGCTTGAGATCACATCTATGCCTAGCACCCACAGATAATACTGGTTATATAGCTGGAGGTACTTTCTACTCTCATTGACTGAAATACTAGAAATTGACAGATGCCATAGACACTAAGAGGTAGTTTTTAAAGTAAATCATGTTTCGTTTCTGTAAAATACGATTTTGAAGTAAGCTTTGGTTGATTAGTAAATTCTGTTAGCTAATGTGGTGTAATTTGAAAATATTGTAAATCTCATTAGCTTCCTTTAATTTAGAGAAAAATCTTTTGTCTTGGTCTGTCAAGTAAGATCTCTTCATTCTGGAAAACAGTCAGATTTCCTTTTAATTAAAAATGAAAAAGCTAGGCAGCAAAAATTCAAATTGCAGATTACATGAGTGCCCTCTCGTGGCTCTGGTACCCTGCCGAAGCGGTGCAGGCGCACGGTATCCTGTGCCTTCGGGAAACCTGGCCTTTTACAGCACACCTCTTATAAGGAAATAGAGCATAGAGCAGTACGTGTTGTTTTGTTTTTTTAAACTGGATTTTTAAACTGTTTTTGTTTTTTTTTTAAAGATTATCTGGATTTTGCGCAACTTAAACATTTAGATGCTTTAATGTTGTGTGCATAATATTATTTTCAGGAATATACGCTACCAATTTAGAGACATAATTACAAGATTGCTCACCACAACATTTACCCCCCGCCCCCCACCAGAAGATAGTAGATACAGGCTCTAAACAGTGACAGTGACTCATTTGAATTTAGGCAGTGAACACATTTAAAGAAAAAAAGAAGCAGTATGAGTTTATAAAAGTTGTCTTTTTTTTTTTAATTTCAGGGGGAGGTTGTTAGTGTGAGCTCTCCTGTTGTCTGCCCTGGTTTCTTCTCACCATGGTGCCTTTAAGCAAAGGACTGTTGCAAGTCTCTGTAGCGTAGTTCTGCCGTTTGTTTTGCACCTGTATTGCAGTAAACATCACTTGAGAAATCTCTTCACTACTTACCATGATTCCAATTAAAAAAAAATAAAATATGGAAAGATAGAGCAATGGTCAAGAAATTGCTCTGCAATTTTTTATTATCCTGTGGGCATTTAGTGGAATGTTTGGTTTTTCAGGGCAAAGACATCAACACATCTACTCTGTTTAAATCTGTCTAATTCTCTGACTTATCCTATTAAGAGACATTTAGACAAGCAAAAGGTTTGCAGATGCTTTTTCTGGCTGTTATTGTCACCTATTTTAGTTTTTTCCCGAATTGAAAGGCAGCCTTTCTGAGGGTCTTTCTACTACAAACAAATGAACCACTCGGACACGTCTACCGAGGTTTCTTTTCTCTGAAGGATGTGAAAGAAAGAAAAATGCTATTTCAGAAAGTATCTTCAAAACTGGATGAACCATTGTGTCGTTAGTAGTGAGTTGAAATAACCAAATTTTTTTTTTCATCAGAATTTATTGACATTTTAATCTAACGACAGTATCTTCTGCTTTGATTTGCTATGTGTTTTCTGCCTTCCACGGGTCGGGTTTTGGCTCCACCTAGCCAAGGCAGGGAGCCAGAACTGCAGCCAGCAGCTGGGACCTGCCTCCCAACTTCATGTTGCTTTTGCCTTCTGGCCTGAAAGTTTGGAGAGCACAACCTTATATTTAAAACTTCAGCTCTAATACTGTCTGCTCCCCAACCTTTTCTTCCTCTCTCTGGTCCCGTACCTAAGAGTGATTAAAAAAAAAAATATGTTCAATTAAAGACTATAATTTGGCTGGGGGCAAAAGGAGGGAGAAGTAGAAATAACAGGAAAAGCCGCCTCTGCAGAGGTCTGGGTGACTCTGAACTGAAAGCCCAGGTTCACCTCATCATGTTTTAGACAGTACAGAAACACTGATGTCAGCACAGTGCTACCCTGGGCTCTGTCCCCAGTGCATGAAGAGAGAGTGGGGCATGGCCAAAGGGCACCCCAGACACCTAGAACCTAGACTGCATCCTGATGCTGCCTCTCTCCTGCTATTTGTTGTCAAATCTAGGACACAAAGTACCTGAAATTAGTGAATAGCATCCAAATCTGAGTGCCATCCATGGTCCCCAGCACCTTGCAGAGAAAGACCTTCTTTTTGAGCAGAAGAATCCTACTGATGTCAAACAGGAGGAGGGACTCCTCCTTGCTACTTCTGGCTGGAAGCTTTATACAGAAACGTGCTTGGAGTCAGTATTTCCATTTCTAAGGCACAATCTTTTTTTTATTTCCTCGCAAATGTGATTGTCTGTTTTCAAGCTTCATACAGAGCTTCCCTCAGACAGGTTCTTCCACTGTCTGTAGGTCTGATGTTCAGTGCTGCTCAGGTTTTTCTGTCTGGAGTTTTGTGACGTTTGGAGTTTTCTTGAAGCTTGAAAGTATATGATGTCTGTGTTTAGGATCACATCCACATTGTACGTTTTCACTTCAGTGTTTTTGGTAATGTTTCCTTCCCTTTGAAAAAGTCACACATGATCTGCAAACTGCACTTCCAGCAGTGATTTTATCATGCAATAGTTCAGCTGGTGTAAGGGTGTGATGTACATTTTAATGGAAAGATCGATTTAACCAGTTATCTCTATTTTGCCTGCTTAGGAATTTTATCAGATAGGTAGCACGTTCCAGCCAGATGAACGGGGTTTACAGCTCTTCGGCGTCACTAAAGTCACACCCTGTGCACCTGAGTCACTTCAGGTCTCTTGACTTTCCTGTTACTTCCAAAACACGTTCCCTTTTCTGCCTCTGCGCATATGGGTACTGATTAGTTTTTAATTTCTGACATGTGTTCCTCTTTATCTTTTTGCTCCTCTCGCCACAGTGACCCCCTCAACCCTCTATTCTGCTATTTCCTTTTCCTGCAATCATGGAGTAAAGCTAGGGCATTAAGAACCATCGAAAGGGAAAATAGGTGGTATTTTTCTTAGGTTTTGTAACTGGAAATTCTGCTTGGTGAATCTGATTCTTAAAATCATCCACCAAAAAAAAAAAACCCAAAACCATAAAGAATACTTGTTTATAAAAGAGCCGCTTGCATTAGTTGTTGCAAACAGCACTGAAAATTTCCACATCCTATTTTGAGAGACAAGCACCCCTTGCTGTGCCGATTGCGGTGAGACCAGGCTGCCCGCAGCTGGTCACGGTGCACAGCGTGTCGGCTGCGCCGCTGCTTTGCTAAGAACAGCCTCTGTGCCGCTGAGGAGCGAGCTGTGGTGGTCTGGGGGGCTCGCTTCGAGTCGGGGGGCCCGGAGATACCGTGCAGGCTTCCTGAGGGAAAAGTGGTCTGCAGTTCTTCAGGGAACATGGGAGTTGATTTGTTGTTTTGGAGGAAAAGAAACCAAACTACTTCTGAAAAATGTTTATAGAAGCATGATTAATCCTGAAAAATCAAAAGCAGTGTTACAAAATTCTCCAGTATTATCTATGGTCAGGAGTGTAGCATGCATAGAAGGTAGGAAGCTTAGAGTTTGTTAATTTTTCACCACAGTAATTCAGAACATAAATAATTACAATGTGCTATCTGTGACTAGGTATCTCAACAAATTTATCATCCTTCCTTACAATAAATCCTACCTCAGCACAGTCATTAATGTTTCCTTTAGCTTTACAGAAACCAGTGGAGATCTCTGTTGCATTGCAGTTTGCTTGTCATTTCAGAGTACTGTGCTCCTGTTCTTATCTACACATTCTGGTTGTCCATGTCTCTAAACGGATTTTTGGGGGATTTCCTGCCCTTGCAGGCTTTTTATTGTCATGGGAAAGGATTTCTTTCTGTCACTGGGAACCTACTTTTTGTGTGTCTCTTTCCCTACCATTTTAATTAACAGGATCTCAGAACTGATGAAGCTTTTGTTTCCAACCACTTCGTGTTCTTTCAAATGCATCATCTATTTGTCTGAATCTGTTGAAGCAGACAAGGTTTCTGTCCTAGGAAAGATGAAGGTGTTTTTATTTACCATGAATAGTTTTTAAATTATCCATGAGCCCTGTGTTATAATAATAATAATAAAAGAAATAAAAAGCAAATATGGCATTCTTAGATAATATCTAATTAATTTACATAGAGGACAATGTTTCTGATACCAGAGCATTATTTTTGTGAGGTGTCACTACTTTATGTTACTTTCTGTGAGTATAAAGCACACAAGTAATTTTTTGAAGGGATTGTTTCTATAAATTAATCTAGAATTATTGCTCACATCTATCCTGGGCTGGTGTCCACGTAGCTACTTGGTATCCCTCGCACTACTTGAAGTGGTTGGTTGTACCATGTCCCAGATGAAGGGCATTGAAGAAGAGAAAGTTTAAAAACTGTACTTCTTTTTTTAATCTCTTTTCTTTCCCTCTGCCCCCCTCAGTCTCAGCTCTTGTGGAGTGTAATGTGAATTTCTTCCCTGTGACTTCATTATCCATTGCTTTAGGTTGCAGTCTTTGAGTGCAAGGGAAGGCAGTGGGTTGTGCTTAACTAGAAGGTTTGACTGAGAGATCTTTTGCTTCCCTACTGGAGGGAGCTATAATTATGTCTGTGATTGGGTTGTAGAGAAGGATGGGTAAAATAAAATACTGAATCATAAATAATAGTGGACTTGTATTTATTTTGCTTTCTCATACTGAATGAATAATCTTTAATTTTTTAAGAAAAAGGAAACAGTACTTCGTAGATTTAAACCATAGTAGGTATTTTTCTTTTCTTGCAACTTTATACATGTTGAAGTATTGAGTAGTTGGTAAATGTGAAATTATATGTGTGCTGCCATTTATCAGAAGCTTATTTGCTTCTCACTTTGAGGACAATTAATAGCAGCCTTGTTTGAGTTCCTGCCCCAGTATTGATTGGTAAGCACTCATTCTGGAAAGCTGTGCTTCTGAAAGGTCTAGCATTAGATAAAAAGCTGACATTTGAAAGATTGACTTTCGTGCCCAATCAAGAATGTAACCATCTTACATTTAAATCCTTTAGCATTCATGCATTTTGTCTACATTTTTATGCCATAGTAGTACATTTTGTGAGGCTCCTAGCAAACAGAAGAGAACAGTTTAAGGACCTATTTTTACTTTGTTTGGTTCTACCCATGTTTATACTGTCAGCACCTCCTTCTTCTTCTTCTGGATTCGGTGATCAGCATTTACCATAACTCTATAGGCAGCAGACCACTTGAAGAATGTGGTTTTCAAGTGGGGCAGAAACCAGAGGATGTATACGATGTGTACCAAAAGGACACACGTCCTCACGCCAGGTGCAGTTGTTCCTTTGTTCAGCTGGGGCTTGTGGAGAGCGTGAGCTCGATGTCTTTAAGTATGTTGAACTCTTGTATTCTGAGAAAGATGAGAGATGGGTTCTTGCAGTGCAGTGTGCCTGAAAATGGGATAAAAATTGAAACAGCAGAAGTTAAATTGCTGTTCATGTTTTGATATAAAGTAGATACATTAAATAATAGAGTTATTATGTAAACAGAACTAGCTGGTAGAAGCAAAACAATTGAGTACTTTAAAGAAGTTTGTTGCTTTATTTTATAGAAAAAAACATGACAGCAGTCTATTAAGATTTTATAAAGTTCTGGTGCAGCAAGGAAAGAATGTTACCGTATCATTTCTTGTGGTAATAAATTTAAATGGTCTGGTTGTTATTAGGATGCTGATCAGGAAGGAAACAGAAGTCTGTCCTTTTTTCATAAAAAGGTATAAAAAAGGTTACACACTTCAAAATGCAGAAAAGACAGAAATTAAAAGCTTAAATAACTGCAAACAGCGGGGTACGTCAATAATGGAAGGACTTCTTAAATGACTTTGACAGCTTTTGCAGGTGCCCGTACCATGTCACTTTGCCTAGTGAAGCACTGAAAAAGATTTATGATTCTCCTTTTGGAATTTATTAAGAGTTTCTTTCTTTTTTTATTTCTTTGCAAAGTTGTCTGGGCATACCTCTCCCTTGCAGTCGTTTCTATTACAGCTCCTAAAGGAAAGTCACCTATTTAAAAACATGTGTTGCTTGTTGTCTCTGTGGCTAGCTCACAGAGCTCTAAACTCTGGAGAATGTTGTTATTTACAGCCAGATATTTCCCTTTCCTTCCCCTATTGCCTTTTCTTCTTTGTATGTAAATCTCATTTTATTTGGTTTAGTTCTTGAAAGTCTTCCTGTATAATTTTGTACCCCTAAACATTTAAATTGGTAACAAATTTTTTTCTTCAAAGAACAAGTCTCACCATCAGGAACTAGAATTAATTTTTTAAATTCTTTTTAGGTTTTTCAACATATGCTTTGTTATAGTCCGTTAATAGGATGTTATTCCTGCTTTCGCTGACACACTTAAATAATACTGTTTGTAGATGCTCTGAGGGGCTGCTGCTATGCCTGTGGTGTTTGCTGATTCTAATTAATTTTATTCAGTTCCTGTTTCTCAAAGACACAACCTTTCTTTTTCCTTTTTTTTTATTAGTTTTCTTTTTAAAATTTATTTCTTTTTTGAAACTTGCATCCAAACTCTTTGAAACATTATTTGTTTTGACAAATCAGTGAGTGTTATCTTGTGGGATTTTATTCCGTTGACAGAATTAATCCATCTACAGATGAAAAAGTGTCAGTTTTAGTTTTGTTTTCTGAAATTTATCAACATTTTTAAAGAACCTTCTTTTCTGCAAAATCTTGTCTTTACATTACTAGAAGTAAACGTGATGGCAGCATCTAATACTGATGCAAATTCCAAGCAAGCGAGACAGAGAAGGGGTTTTGAACTCCAAGAATCAGTTCCAGAATTAGAGCATTAATTACAATGAATGTGATGTCAGAATTTTCATGGGGAAGTAGTGAATTACCAGTGTTATAGAAGCAAGTATTTAAATTGTCCCAGTGAATGTAAATACTTAAAGCAGCAACCTTTAAACTGAAAACAGTGACTGTAGCTGTGGCAGTAATCAGTAAGGTAACCAATTAACAGTATCAATTAATATAATGGTTAACCTCCCTTTAGTTAAAAGCAGGGATATGACTGATGGCAACACTGACAGGAGTGACACACCTCACAACACTGGGAAAGAGTTAGAAATACCAAGTTTGTTTCACTGCATTCCATCCTATAACTTTTGCTCAGTATGAAGTTAGTTTGGGTTCTTTAATAGTTTTTAATACTCTAATAATTCTCTCATTTTCTATCCACTGTTACTTTAACACATTAAGAACCATGTTTCCTCTTTGTGGATGAAGTTATCAAATTAAATGTATTAAACATAAACAATTTTGTATTTTATATATTTATATATTTATATATAAAATTTTACACATTATATAATGTGTAAAATAAAAAAAAATACAAAAAAATGTGGATGAAAGTGTTATCAAAACTTGCTGCTTTAGTTAAATCCTCTCTTGTTGAACCAGAACAAATGTGTCAGTCTGTAGAGGGAGCACTGAGATGTTCCTGACAGTAATGGCAGGAGGGGGTGGGGGGGTAGGGGGAAGTTACAGGGAATGCCCTGGTACATGTAGAACACTGACAACATCTGTAATAGGTGATATACTGAAATCTTCACAGTACAGACTTCCAGGCTCCTTGTAGTCTGAAATGAAGGCTGTATTTCTTCCCTGTTGGGGTTGGTTGCAGGTTTAGGCACGCATGATGAGATGTGGCAGTGGCACTTCTTTTTACTTGTGTATGATTTTCTTTCAAGTTGGCTAACGCCATTTTCCCTTTGCACAAATTCTATTAATATGTCTTTAAATTATGACCAGTTTTCCAAGGTTCTGAATCTCTTTGGTGGATTGCTTGCTTGCATAGTTAATCTTGCAGGTTTTTAAGATAAAGCAAGTATAATAGATGCACAGACCTTAAGACAGTCAGTTGTGAAGCACAAGTGACTAAAATTCCTGACTTTAATGTTCTGGTCAAGATAGAAACTTCTTTCCATCTGTTGGAGAAATCATTAGCCTGGTTCTGTTTGCTAAATAATAATGTGCTATCAGAGGTCGGGGAGTACTTGGTATGGTGGTGTGTGAATGCACAGCACATGAGCTACTCTGCGCAAGCTCCCCGTGGGATGCTCTGAATGCATGCTAACTTGGAGTTAACTGTAATTTACAGTAAATTATCCTGCACAGAGGCATTCCTAGGGCACAGTTTTCAAGCTGGCATACTACTTTGCAGTTCTGTGTAACACCCTAACGTAAGTATAGCTATGTAAAGAGACTCCTGGCTTCTTTTGTATTTGTTACTTCAAACATCCATTTTTCTTCATGCTCAGTAGACCACATTAACCAAAACTTGGCAAATAACTCTATCAGGAAGTACAAACCCACAGTGCTTTTTGGGGTAGATTTGCAAGAAAGGGTAGTTAGTAGGCTTGGGTGATGCTTTTCCTCCAATAGCCAGTCTTCTGCTAATCAAGGCTTTGCGCAAATAATATGGCCTCCCGTAGGCCATGAAGAAAAATGGTTCTCTTGCTTTTTAATTGGTGATGCTTGAAGACCTCACATCCTCTTACAATGACCTTTAGAAGACTTGATCAATATGTGGTTTCCTTGTCAAGTACTCAGGAGGTCTTAATGAGTAATGTGACAGCTAGTCTCCAAAGAAGTAGTGATGAAATAGAAAAAATAAACAAAAATTAGAATGTTGATTTTCTGTCCTCCAGACTCGTTTCAACCAGCGTCTCAGTAACCAGGATTTTGCCTTGGATGAAGATGACGATGATGAAATGGAGAGAACAAGCAAGTAAGACGCCTACTTGGATGTGTGTCTATGGGAGAAAGGGTAACTAGTGTTATTCAGCAAAGCTGAGTTCAAATGACATATTTTTCTCCTGTCCAGGCTGCTGGATTGATTCTTGGTCTAGATGATGTCAAGTAGTTTGGGATTAAATCTGCTTTTGAAAGGATGGACAGGCTATTATATCTTTTCATTATTTATAGTGCCTAAAAGAACTTGACATAATCCTCAGTCTTCACAGACTCAAGATAAAATGATAGACTGCATGCAGAAAGAAGCAGGAAAATAATATTCATCAACATGGTGGGCAGTGACCTCAGCTAATTTATTCTTTTAGTCTTGTGTTGTAGTCATGACAATGGAAAGTCTTCTGAAGGGTCTGAAAGAGAAATATTGCCATGTGAGTTTTATATCAAGGTCTTCCTATGTGTGAATTAAAGGCAAATCATAAGTTGAGGCCTAAGCTGCATTGAGGCATTCTCTCATTGAATTCAGGAGATAATTTTTGATAACATGGATATAAACCATGAGAAACCTTGAAAGCAAAGTCAAGCAGCTTCAACCATGATGCAGCATGGAGGAGGGAGCTGCTGTTGTGTTCAAAGAATATCATCAAAACAGTGAGCCATGGAAAAATCTTTTGTAGTAGTATTCTTGATAGACACAGATAGGGAAGGTATGTATTTATGTAGTATGAGGGTCAGAGGTAAGGGTATTGCAATGAATGGAAGAGAAGAGACAGAAGTACCAGTTCTTCTTGCAGATAGGCAGTACTCCAGTAAATCTGGTCATACGGCAGAAGAAGAGTTGCAGTATGAGAGTCCTGCCACTGGAACAGAATATGTGTCTAGGTCAGCTGGAGAGGTAACTCTAAATATTAGGTATAGGCAAGGGAAAAGAGGAACCAGTTTTGAAATAACTGTGAAATTTGGAGGGAAGATTTGGGAAGTCATATCGAGGGAGACTTAACAGATACGGTGGTTGGGGAAAAGCCAGGAGACGGGAAAAACAGCTTATGGTAACTGCATCTCCACAGATAACATAGATATAGGGTTAGAAGTCTTGAGTAGATAGAAAGTCCAGTTCTATGTTCCCTTTCAACTTCCTGGAATGCATTCTCCTACTTACTCTCAGAAGTGGGTGTAATGAAGTGGCTTTTATGTTCCTAGCTGATGGAAAAGTTTTTGTTTCCAGGTTATCATCAGAAGACAGTGAAGAAGCTTCTGCTTACTTTTATGATAGTGATGATTCTGGTGAAACTGGAATAACTCCTCAGCATCAAGGAGAAATGGACTTGCTTGGGGAGATTTTGGACACGCTGAGCACGCACAGTTCAGATCAAGGGAAACTCTCAGGAGCAAAGAGCCTGGATTTCTTTAGGTCAATGGATGACATCAATTACAAGATTGCGGTTAGTCTTCTGCTTTCGTTTGAAAAACAACTCCAATCCCTTTATAGTGGAATTCTGCACTTGTGGAATCAACAATGTGCAGCTCAGACACTGCAGCATAGTCCTCAGAATTGCTAACATGTCTTCCTAGGGCTACAGAACAGTACGCCCATGCTGGCCACTGCATTATGGGGTTTTGCCAGCCAGAAGATTGGTTACACATTTGTCCAGTTTACCGAGTCATCTTGGAACAGTATTTTTCCCTTATAGCAGTAACCACATGTAGAGCTGTGAATAATAATTTATGTAATCAAGTAGTTTAATATTATGTTTAACTGTTCAATCAGGTATTCTCAGAGCTGGTTCTAATCTTTCTTAATGCGGTTTAGAAGGTATTTATTTCCATTTTCACCTTGCATTCTTAAACTAGTCATAGTGATAGGGTGGTATTTCCATCATGATTAAGTCATTGGGTCCATGTGGTAATTGCATCTGAAACAGTGCTAGAATAGTACTCCAGAGCCTTCTAAGAGGGCTTCTTGATCCTTTTTTTTTAGGTGGAGTTGAATAGGACCTGTAGTGTAAACGGACTGCTTTGCCTACAACTTTAAAACCTTTGCTAAGCCACTGCTGTGTTGTTAGCCAAATAAAAAAAAAAAAAAAAAAGTTTGTTTGAATTCCAGCTTATATCAGTTGTCCAACATTTGCTGAAAGGGATCCTATAGTAGAAGATTCATTACTGGATCAGCAAATTCTAATGCAAATATTTAAAAAGCTTGTAAAGTTTTATATTATGAGTGTCACACAGGGGTCATGTTAGTAAAATGCCCATTTTTGTTTGCTTGGCCAAAAAAATCTAATATTGAAAGTTGGTATAGTTAATTACTGAAGCAAAGAGGAAATGCCATCTGGATTTAGTTTTAGTCCAGCTCCTTCTCATATTATGGGTACAAACCATCAAAGTGTGTCTTTGTTTGCTGTTGAAACTGCTTGTACAAAGACTAACTGGACAGGGGACACAGAAATCCTTCCTCTGTACAAAAGGTGATCCTGTATAAAGGACAGAGTGTTCTAGCGAGGATGTGTAAAACCACTTGAATCTTACATTGTTTCTCGGATTGTTGTTTTGTAACCTTGAACCCAAGGGGGATCCATGATTTGGGAACACACGAAAGTGTTTTTGTTTCAAAAGTGCAGGTATAGAGATGTTTCTTGTGACATTAACTGTAAACGCATGTTCTTTCTTTCAGAACAAGTCGAATGCACCTAGTGAGAGCAACCTTACCCTGCTCTGCAGCAGTGCTAGTGAGCAAGCAGAGTGGAACCTCGGTCAGGATGACAGTGTCCTCCACGGGAAGCAGCTCCCTCCATCACCAAGGAAACAAGTTTCTTCTGGTGGCCACAGAGAATCTCTCTCAAAGTTGGAAGAAGAAAGTAGTGACAAAACCTTTATTACTGACAAGATGGACACCACTACTATGACATCCCCATCTCCAGTACGATCCAGTGGCCAGTTTGCTTCTCTAGAAAGTTTTAAAGCAGGCTATTCTTCCTATAAATATGCAAAGCAGAATGAAACACTAAGCAATACCTCAGAAGATCAGCTTCCAACAAGTCTTGCTCAACATCCATCTGTTCTGGTCCCTTGGGAGAAAGATGGAGAGGAAGGAAATGAAACTCCAGAAGCGGGTGGGCTTCTTCAGGAAGTGGTGTCATTATGTAAACTGAGTTCTGCTTTTCACTATGGTTTAAATATTTCAAAGGATAGCTTGTCCGGCAGTAGCAGTGGAAATAAAACATAAGAAAACTATGGGAAGAGAAACTTGACTCCCATCACAAGTTAAAGGGAGAGTACTCAGGACTCCATATAACATTCTAACCAAAAGATAAAAGGAAAAGAGAAAACAAAAAAACAAAAGTAAAGAAATAAAACAGTCAAGAGAATAAAAGAGGAAATAAGACAAAAGTAAAAGGGAAGTAACATTAAGAACAAAACTAAAGAAAAAAACACAGTCCTGAGCCTCAACTAGGAAAAACTTGCT
>JAVJGJ010000030.1:1431715-1468752 GCA_035590215.1 Microhierax caerulescens
GATCTCTGCTCTGGCGCCTGGAGCCCCTCCTGCCCCTTGTGCAGTGACCGGGGGGCTGCAGGCTCGCTGCTCTCACACGGTCTCATTCTGTTTTCTCTGGCTGCAGTTGCTGCTGCACAGGACTTTTTTTTTCCTTCTTAAATATGTTGTCCCTGAGGCGCTGCCACCATCGCTGCTGGGCTCGGCCTCGGCCAGTGGTGGGTCTGTCTTGGCACCAGTTGGCATTGGGTCTGTGGACATGGGGAAATCTTCCAGCAGAAGCCACCCCTGTAGCCCCCTGCTACCAAAACCTTACCCCACCAACCCAATAAAAACGTAAGACAATAACACATTAAATCATCAGATATGGCTCAGATTTTTAATGTGGTTGCTCTGCTGAGTCATTTTATGCAAGTGTATAGCTATAATTCAGTTACAATTTTACATTAAATGACTATGCACTGTGATCTGTAATTCATTCTTCTAAATTAAAAGCATTTTGATATGCAGGCAAACCACAGAGACTGTGGTTTCGATATTGATATACTCAATCCACAACTGATGAAAAAATTACAAATTATGTTCACACAGAAGGCTGAGGGTGTGATTTTAATGCTTGCTATTAGGCTTGTAGTAGCTTACAAGTGATAGAAGCTGTGCAGACCGGTAGCACAAGGGTCTGCACTGCTGGCTTAAGCATTGCACATCTTGGCCATGTCTTCGTTTTGCTAGTAGGCGTGCCTGCAATTATCTAGCTATCAAAAAGACAGCTGTGACAATGAACTTCTTGTCGTAGGTACAGATTATGAGCCAATGGAGGAAGCTACAAAAATGTAGAAGCCTTTAGGTTTTGCAGAAGGAGCGAGAAAGTATGAAGATCAAGTCTTTCAGGTTATGTTTGCCTCCTTCCTGCAGTTTGTTATCTCAGGGCACTGGGAGCGTGGTTGCAATGGGCTTTCTGTGGATGTTTTGGTTTGGTAAGTTCTTTCAAACCATGGGAAAGGACTGAAAAAAAATAAAGAGGCAATAAGACAAGTTAGTCTAAGTTAGGTTGGCAAATTTTACATGGATGGTGCAGCAGGACTCTGTTCCTGTTGATACAACTATACCAAGTGTCTGTGAAGAATGATTTTGGAGAGGTTTGGTGTACCAGTCGTGTGGTGGCACCCCGAGTCTGAAAGCTGGCACATGTATTGAGAGTTGTGGTGTTTGAGGGGAAAGATGCAACTCCAAGCAGTGTCTTGTTGGGGGCTTGTTTAAACAGGAAAAATCATAAATGCTCCTATTCATTAGTAGCTTCTGAGTTGTTTGCACTTCAAAAGCGGCTGAGACTATTGCTTTTGCAAGGTACTTTTACACAGTGCAACTGCAGCTGTACCTGAATGATGGACAAACCATTTCATTTTCTTTCCAGAACTCACTGTGTGTTAACCTCATGTTCACAAAATGAAAAGTAACTTTATGAAGTTCATGGATTTAGATTTTTATTTGATGTGACAAGCAATAACAACAACAACAACAACAAAACCCCTAAGCAATGCCTGAAGTGCTGTTGTGGGTTTGCTGGTATCCAGATAGAGCAGAGTACGTCTGCAGATTTTCATCAGTCAGAAAAAATGCTAGCAGCTTCTTAAGCTTCAAAACCTCGGAGGCTGTCAATCCTGTTACAAATTCTGTATGAAACATAAACAAGTACTAGTTCTAAAAGCAGAGTCTAGGAAGCACATTTGGAATATGCTATGGGCCGTATATAATTTCCCTTCTGTGGCTGCATAGTCCACACTCCTCTGCAAAGTTGAAGGGCCAGGTTCCTGATGGTGTACTGCTCCACTAATTTTCTTTTTTCAGCTCTACTTCCCTCAAATAATTGTCACTGAAATATGGGGAACAAAACGGCAACAAAACCCATCACACAACACTGAAGAGGAAGGGTACAACATGGGCTACAAAGAATCTATCAGACTTGGTTGCAGACCTTTTCCTTTTAGATTTATCTGTTTTTAATTGTTAAATCCTGCAAAATGCTCAGTATTGTGGATGAGAGACTGTAAAGATGTACTCTGCCACGCAGACCTTACACAAGATTCATTTGCTGACTGAAGTTTGTTTTCAGGTATGCGTAGTTCTGTGAATATCTCAACTAGCATACATGCCAAGGTGAGTGATTTTTATCTTGGTATGAAATCGCTTCATTTGATTTATCTTAAGATACTTCTTAAACGATTAAGAGGAACACTTCTGTGTGTTCAAGATGGGCAGAGGGTGCTTTTCTCAGCCTGGACCGTTCAAAAGTCAAATATTAAAACCCATGTTTGAATCCCAGGTTTTAGCCTCAACGTGCTCATCTTAAAACTTTTGGAGTCCATTTTTTAAGAGTGGTTTAACATTGGTGGCTTAAATTGTGGTGGATGACTTCTGAGGGTCTGGGTCCCAGCGCCTTGAAATGTGCTTTAGAAGGTGTAGATACAGCAGAAAGTCGTGGCTACCTGCTCCCCCCATCCTCCCTGCACACCTCTGTTCTGTTCGTACTAGCCCTGCCTCTGCATCCGGTAATATGTCATTTCATAGTATCAGCAGTTTTCTATTCACTGTTCCTTTTAAGAAAATAACGTGTTAATATAATACCACCTGTTTAGCAATGAGAAGGATTATGTACTTAAAATGTTCAGCTGAATAATACATACAAACATCTGACATTTGGCCTGCTCTGAGAATAAGCGACATGCTTTTTTAACGGTTTTGAAAATGTTAAAATGGTGAGGTAGAAATTAAAATGTCAGTTTAAAATATTTGTATTTAACTTATCTGATTCAGTCCTTTTTTACATTTCCCCTTGGCATATTCGAACTGGGGGTCATGGTAGCAGTCTGACACCGCGGATACTCTGAACGGTATACTGAACATTGTTGGCATTTCAGCCTAATTAGTTGCATCCTATTTTGTGATTTGTCTTTGGTCCTTTGGGTTGCTGGCCCAGGATTTTTTTTAACCTTTTTTTATGCTCATCATTGTCTCATTTTAAATGTCAACAGACCAGTACTTGTGTAATTGTTTTTTTCCCCATCTTTTCTCCCCAGTGTCAGAAAGCCTGACAAACGATTTGTACATCTTGGGCAGGCTACATGACAAAAATAAGATCCCAGGACTGAGTGACAAACATGGGCTGATCTAGTCCATGCAGGTCTTCAGCGCAGCCACATGTTTTCTGGCCAGTGGTTGCCGTTACCCCCAGTTTTGAACCGGAATGGTCTTTTCTTGGGCTGGTTTAATGCTTGTGCCAGCACTGGGCCACCCCTGAGAAGTGGATCTGCACCTTCTCTGTCAGGCTCCCCTCATGCAGAAATGGGCCAAGGCCTCCTGCCCCTGGGCAGCAGGATAACGGTGCCTGCGCTGCCATGGACACCGGGATCGCTCGGGTGCTGGGCATGTTCCGCCGGATGCTGGCATTCGGTCCATTTAAGAAATGTTGCCTGGCTGGTTTACTTTTAACAAGCCTCACTCAATGTCACGGTGTGCCCAGGGATGTACCTACATCTCTGGAGATGCTGGGGTCCCCAAGGCGAGGCGGGGAGAGCGGCCCCACTCCTCTGGGGCACTGCCATGCTCTGCCGCTGGGCCGGAGCCCGTGAGTCCTCCCGTGGTTCTCTCTTGGTCACTGCTTCCAAGGCTGGAAACAGTGTTCACAGGCAGCCAGAAAGGGCAGCCGTGTACTTCGTACTCCAGAACAGCTCCTGGCTGGCCTCGGAGCAGTGGTGGTACAGCCAGGGTGCCCTGCCACCACCAGATGCACACAGCGTGTCATTTGGGCATCCCTGTCTCCTCGCCCAGAGGATTGTTAGGAGCAGCTAGAGCTGTGTTTAATTGTTCAGGCTGTTTTACACTTGGAGCAAAAACATGTGGAAACACCCCACACATCTTCCCTGCAGGCTTACGCTTTTCTGATCTGCCTAAAGATTATGAAATTACTTCGGGCTAGCACCTGAAATTCTGTTAATACCTTGCACTGGCTGCGTGGGAGACAGAGTTAGCTATTTGGTGGGACAGAGGGCACCGACGTAACCCGAGGCTGCCCTACACGGACACTACCTGTACACTGTGAGCGTGCTGCGGTGCCGGCGACAAGGCTCGCAGCCCACATGGCCACAGCTGATTCAGACGGGCACGCGGAGCCGGCCCTCTCAGTTCCCTCTCGCTGCTCCAGTGCCCACGCTGCTGTCACTGTTTCGGAATTTCTACTGCCAAGTAAAGTTTCGTGCAGGTGCCAAATGAAACGAAGTGGGTTTAAATTGGAAACACACATTTTTGTCATCGCTGGTTATTACAATACATGCCAATGAAAATTGCGCTTGTGCTGAAACTGCAGGTGAAATCTGAAAGGTCATACACAATATGGAGCTGAGAAAAATGTCAGGCTTTAAGCAGTGCCAGGAAGAGCATGAAACCAGATGAAGGCCTGTGTAGTTTTTCTCTGATCAAAAAAGAGGATTTTAAGTAATGGTTTGGACACATCAGTCTTACCAATGTTTGACAACATTAGATTAATTGCTGGTAAATGTCATTGGTTTGCCAAATGATTTTGTGGAAAGAAAAATTGCAGCCTGATAAAAGGAGAAATTAAAAGCAACTTTTGTGAAACTGAATCAAAATGTAACAAAGCTGCTTAAATCATTTACAATATAAAATCTTCAATACGTTTTCATCCCATAAATGTCGCTTGAAGGAACCCAAACTAGAAAAATCACCGCTGAACTGAGAACTCTCTTTGGCCTTCAGGACTCCACCTGTGCCTTGATTCATAATTTATACTCTGGGTTTTCGATGTGCAAGAGGCCTCTGCACCTCGTGGCATGCATTATAGATGGAGGAGTTTAGGTTAAAACATGCTTTTACTGTGAGGCATAGGGTATCGCCTACTCTCCACATCAAATTCATGTATGCAATTTAAACGAGACATTACTCTGCTCCCAGTAAATATACACCAGGTGCATCTTTTATAAATGTTAGATTTTGCAGCATCTTGACACATGCCAGTAGTTTGAAGCCTGAGCGTGCCTCAGTAGGGCATGAAAGCCCCATCCATTCATTCAACTGTGACGTATCGCAATAGGCAAAATTCTAGTGTTGTCAGCTACTTGCTGTTCAAGTTTATTGACTTACAACATCTAATCTGATGCTCTTTTTTTTTTTTTTTTGAATTGTTTTCAGGGGTGTCAGTTTTCTTTAGCTGAGAGATGATTGAATAGCACAGGAGAAGGAACTTGGCCAGAATCCTCTGATCCGTGATTCCTGACGTTATGTGACATTACACGTGTAAGGTTTGTCCTGCAGTGAGATTTGCAGGAGACTCAGAGCTTATGGTAAATAAAACATAGTACAGAAATTTTGGGCTGGAAAAAAACCTTAGCTGTCTCCTACCTGCAGACAAGCTTTCTGCTGCGGGACTTTATTTATTATGGCCAATGAAAAAAAGAGTATCAACTATGTTCTTAATACTGTAATTTATATGATGTTTATTTTTAATTAGTATGTTTGAATGATAATCGCCAGCCAGACTTCAGGCAGAGACAATAACAATAAATTGTGGCTTAGCTTCTCATTGACCAGAAAGCTGGATAGGCCAGATGCTTTCTTGCTTCCTCAGGGGCCAGAGGGCATGAGTTTTGGGGACCTTGGAAGGGAAAGGACCCCCCCCATCTGCTGAGAATGGCTTGTCATGGCTGGAAAACTAGTGTGGCGTCAGAGCTACAAGCCATATACTATCAACATTTCAAAGCAATCAGTTGTACCAAACTGGAAAGATAATCGTATTTTGTTGAAACAAGTGAGGATTCTTGAGCTTCCCTGCAGCATTGTGAAAACAAACCCTTGGTGCCAGCGGTGGCCATCTTCCAGAGGACACAGGAAAGCAAAGTTTTCTATTTAAAACCCACAGTGATGATCCGTGTCAATTGCTTGGGAGAGAGAGGTCTTTACAGCATCCAGTTACTAAAGTAATGGCAAAGCTTGAGTTTTGTGGGGTTTGGTATGTTCGTCAGGTGCAGGCTTAAAAGGTGCTACTGTTTTGAGCAGTGAAATAGGCTTCCCACCACTTGTGCTTTCGAAGAATAAATAAACTTTTATTTAAACTTCTGAAAACGAAAAAAATTGGGCAGTTACTTTAAAACAAATGATGATACTTAACCTAGCCTCTGGAACAGAGTTCCTCACACGGAATATGTGATGGGGCAATAGTGGCTGATGCACGCTTATAAAAAGAGGAGATAAGAGTAATTCCTCGATGTGGTGTATTTGGATTACACCAGGTTGTACCCCGTGATTATTTGGCATGTGTTCCAAGTGCCCTGCTCAGGGTGTAGAGCAGCTGTGCTGGCTTTGCCTGGTTACGTGCCAACAAGTGGAGCATGTAAGTTCTCCCTCAAAAGGGCGCGTTCGCCTACTGTCCGAGTTGCATCATTTCTGCAAAATGAGCTGTTCTCGCTAGGAGAACTTGTAGCGACCTGCTTATGTCGTGACAGTCCTTTAGAGGGCTGGGGGGAGCCCAGGTGCCCCTTCCAAGGGGGTCAGAGGACAGAGGCATGGGAATGGCAAATCTCAGCTGGGAAAGAGACTGTGTGGAGTCTGGGGAGTGAGGCAGAACGGGCTGGTGTCTGTTGTCTCAAAGCATCACCTTACTGTTGCCAGCGGTTCCTTTGGAGCGGTGCCTGGCGAAGGCTCTGTGCTGCTCGGGAAGCCAGCTGCTGGGACGGCCACCGGGGCAGGGCTGGCCTTGCTCAGGGAAGGAAGGAGGGTGAGGGCAGTAGCAGCAGTGTCTTACCCGGAGGTGTCTGGGGGGTGCAGCCACTGCCAGCTGGGCTAGGGGAGCTTGCAGCACCACTGCAAGCATCACTATAGCTGCACTCCTCCGAAAGAGACCCGTTCAGTGACAAAAAGCTGGCGCCTTTGGGACAACAGGACTCTTAGTTTCTGAGATTGATCTTTAAAAGTAACACAGAAACTTCTGAAGTGAGCAAATGTGTGAAAATGGGACTTACATTAAGTGAAGAAAATTCTTACTGCTCTGCCATTTTTCTGCCTGCACTCGCCCACAATGCTGGAATAACAGCAGTAGTTTAACAAACAGAGCACTTGATTCTCAGCTTGTATAAATTAGCTCCAGTGAAGCTGTATGGATTCATGCCACCTTGGGACCTGGCACAAAACACCTCCCCTTTGATGGACGCAGGACAATCAGTCAGTGGATGCAGTCAGATGCTGGCAGCCCTGACCACAACACAAAGCACATTCATTTCGTTTCCAAGTGTGGAAAACGCTTCTTGATCACTTGATTCCAAATGGCAAATTTTACTTTTTAAACTGCAAATATAGTTCTTGCCCGGGGATAATTTCCTTTGTAATTGCATGATGAAATAATCCCATAAAGAAAACAAAATGTAGGTTGCATGTGGCTCAAAATAGTCCTTATTTATTGGTCATTTTGATGGTGTACACAGCAAAATAGTAATATGAATACACCAGCTAAGCTACAAACATACTATGTATGTACAGAAAAGGAACAGTTAATTTTACATAAAATGGAGAAGGCACGTAATGCGGTGACACACTGATCATTTTGAGCTGGCCAAATTCCAGCTGCAATTTTGTGTTCTGCCTAGTGTAAACGTTCCTGGGACTCTGAAGGTAAAACGTTCCTGGGACTCTGAAGGTACACCTCACCGTTTCATGGCTGTGTGTCACCTTTCCAAGGGAAAAGGGAATGGACTATGAAGGGGAAAAAACTTGCTTCAACCTTCCCCTGCTTCTGAGTATCTTCAGAGGGATTTGCTACATGTGCTCTAACTTAGCACCCTCTCTTTCTTTGTAGAAGGCTGTTAGACGTGGAGAGAAAGTTTAAATGTTTAAGATTTGGTAGTACATTGTGCGTTTCTTTCTTCAATGGGTAGGTTGCAAGTGATCGTGAACAAATTATTTTACTTCCAGCTTTTGAGGCAAATAGTGAGATAGATACAACAAATGTAATTTTGAAATATGATAAATCTTCTGCATGGAGACACCCCCATATTAACAGAGGTTATGAGTACTTTTTGGGAAATATGAAGCCAATCTTGATTGTTTTTTTTCCTTATAGCAGCACAAATGGTCTCCACAACTCTTAGATGTTATTGCTCCTCCCTGAATGTCTGTGCTTCTATATGCATTTTATTATACCCCTGGGCTGAGAAGCAGTAAAAGGCTTGACATCTGCTGTATCAGTCTTAAGCTGTGGTTTAAATTTCAGCAAAGATGGTATTAGACACTCTTTGTAATGTATTCTCTTCTGTTTTAACCGTTGTCCCTGGTTGAGATATGCCCCAGAAGGGTCAGCCTTCCTAAGCATGCATTCCACCATCACTATAACATGTTAATATAGTGATGGCTTTGGGACTTTTTGGGCTTCTGCAGGCTGCCGTTGAGCTTTTCCAGCTGCAGCATCTGCCTCCCTGCTTCTTTGGATGTTGATTTGTTAATTCAGCTTTTCAGAAAGTGTATTTAGAACAGACATTTGTGCCTTTTGTGTTTTTTCTTATTTGTTTCTTATAAGATCGTAAATAGAGTTTTGAATAGTCCACATTTTCTCCCTACTTGAAATCAAATATGCTCCCTCTAACTTACCTTACACAGATCTGCTTTGGTAGGTAATTCTCACTCCTGACTCACCATCCTCCTCCCTCCTTTTCCTCTGGTCTCGCTGCTATGACAGCCCAACTTCCCCTTGCTGCAATCCAGCCTTTGCCTCCACCTTCCTCAAGTACCATCCACTTTTATTTCCTTTTCTTCTCTCACTTCTGCATGAATTTTTGCCATTTCACATTTATTTTTATCCTTTCCTCTCCACTGAGACTGACAGCAATCACAGTTTAATCCTAGTTTAAAGGTTTTTCCCTTGCCTTCTGTCTCCTTGACTTACCTTCCACAAGCCACACTCACACCCCACTGTGAGATTTTCCCTTTGTTGTGCTTTTATGGGTGTCTTTTTAATTCTTTAGGTGCATATTCCTTCAGAGCTGTCTTTGGTCTGCATGAAAACTTTAGAGGCTTTCATCTGCTCTGCCTCTCCTTCCTCTGCACATGTTCCTGGGTATCTTGTTCAGCCCTATAGATTCTTTACGCGGCAACACTTTCTCGGATATTTTATTACCTCTGTAGAGACTGGTCTTCTACTGCCCCCCAAATTTCATCCAGGTCAAACCACTGAGAGTGGAATTCCTTTCCAGCCGCTTGCTTGCTCTGTCTCTCACCGTGAACAGTAATGCTTTCCTTCTAGTTCTGCATGCAAACTGCCTCTGTCTCAGCTGCTTGCTTTCTTTTGTCCTTGTTCTTTGAATCATGTAATAATTCAGACTGGAAGGGACCTGCTGATGTCATCCAGTCTAACCTCCTGCTTAAAGAAGGGCAAACTTCAAAGCTGGATCCTTATTATAGCTGTTCTACCACTATTTCTGCTATGAACTAATTTCTGGGTTTCTTTCTCCATCTCTGCTATTCATTGCGATCTCCGTCAATTTCATTGCTCCTTTTAGCTCATTGACCAGAAATCCAAGAACACAAAGCTGGTGTGGAAGCATCTTCTTTGCATCTGCTTTACTAGTTCAATGCTGCTGCTCCTGCTTATGCCCAGTTTGTGCTTCTAGATTCGCCCTGGTTTTCAGGAGTTCTCTGTCCTCAAACCCTCCCCAGCCTGCAGCCTGACAGCTCCTCTTCTCCACTTATTACTGCCTGCCCTCTTGTTAACACAGGTTCCTGTGTCCTTACCTGCTTGGCCACTTTCTAGGCAGCGATGGCCTTGCTTTTGGGGGTCTCACAGCTTTTTTTGGGTGAGGCTAAAGCACTGCTTGCAAGAACCTGCACAAATCACTCCTGCTTCACTTGTGGTCTCATCCTCATGTGCTGTTCTTTGCTGTCTCATTTGCTGAGCGTTTGCTACCTCAAACTGTGCACTCTTTGAGCCCATTTCTTCTTTTTTCCAATATTTATGTAACTTTCTAGAAACGGTCACACCTAACAAACTTTATGGTATTCTTTATTATGCCTTAGTGTCTCGCAAGGCAAATGCTGGGCTAAACCAAGAGTTTCAATTAAAAGCTATTACATCTGTATTACATAATGACATGATTTGAAAAGATCTACCCTGAATCTCTGCTATCCCTTATCTCCCATCATATTTGTGGTAACTTATTTGTCCTGTATTTCCTTAGTTGCCGTTTGAATTCTCTGGATTTACACTGCAGCTGTACAACCATGATTGCTTTCACTATAATAAGCTTCAGTAGTGAAGCTGTAAATTGGGCTGGAATCAAATCTGTTGTGCATTTTCGCTGTGACTACATTCTGCTCTTTTAACTCAGCTTGAATCCTGCCATCCACTTACATTTTCTGTAGTGCCTTGTTTTGAAAGATATTGGTGAGGACTGCAAAAAATCCAAAATGTGCTTCCTATCATAGTTACTGCTAATCATCTAATACAAAAATAAATGTGAGTGACACTCATCTTCAGTAATCCCTTAAGGGGTTCATTCAAAATGAATTATGAATTGATCATTAATTAAAAAGATGAAACTCTTGTATACTGCGTGTGCGTGCTCTATTGTGCAACTCCTGGAAGAACCATCTGGGGTTCGATATCTGGGGTGTTTCACAACTGTGGGAACATGTAAGTGGAATGGCAGGAAGGAAGAAATGCCATCATGGACTTTCCACTCGGTTGCCTCTTTATTGTGCATTCAGTTTGTGTGGGAGCAATGTTTCTGCTTTAATTTCTTGACTACATGTGAAAATTAACTGGATGAGTTACTGCTAATATTTGCCTCTACATTTCAAAAAAACCCTTTGACCTGGGTGTATTTTTGGCACATCCTTTACTACTATAAGAATGATCATTAAATCTCTTGAAGATTTTCAAATGTCTGTTTCATTACAGGATTTCTTCCAAACTTCTCCTGTTATTCCATTACATTTTATGTGTTTGTTTCTTTTTCAACAGTTGTGATCCTTTTGCTGCTGAGGTTTACGAGGTAGTTAAATGGGATTATCCCTGTTTTAAGAGAGGAAAACTGAGGCATAAAAATTTATTTGCCCATGATTATATGAGAAGTCTGAGCTCCAGGAGAAGCACAAAGTCTGTTGTAATTATTTCCAAGCCAGTGCTTTACCTGTAGGCCACTTCTGCTTCTTTCTTGGTATTTTCCATGAGCTTTAGGAAACTTTTTTGAGCGTGCTTTTTGGCAGCCAATAAATGTTTGCAATGTGAGAAGCAATAGTTTTAAAAAATGGACCATCAGGTAATCTTGTAATAAGAAAACAGCGGTAGTGTGGATGCACAGAATTTGTTCAGGATGTTTAGATTCCCTGTATCCTAAGAGGTCAGATTGTGCCCACTGGATATGCCCACTCTTGGGCAATGCAATATATATATATATATTCTTTTGTACTTGGATAAATATGCGCTTTTGTGGAAACTGAAATTCTTTTCAGTGGAAGGTGGAGGGGCGGCAGGTAAAATGAGAGAACTGGAGGAAAGAAAACCACTTAAATCTGAAGAATTTATTTTGGAGAGTTTTTGCACAGCTTCCTTTTAATCCCTGATTAACAGATGAAAGTAGATATGGTGAGACACAGCTCTAGTACTAAACCCTGTGATAACAGAATTACAATGTCTTTATTGTACAGGCTTATTTGATTTGCCTGCATCGTCTTCTGCAGCAGTGGTGGCTAGACAGTCAAAAGAAAGCACAAATGAGAAGCTGTTATTCATGTTGCATCCGAGACAGGCACTTACATGTATCCCAGGAGCCACTACTCTCTGTGATGCCTACTGCTGATTATCAAGGCTGGAGTTTGCAGTGCATATAAAATTGTCCTTGGACGGGTTGGCCCAAAGCAATGATGAATGGCATTGGTTCAGTTAAATGCTAAGAGAATTTTAGTGTTGCTGAACTTAAAAGAAAAGCAGTGAAAATATTGAAAGCCCAAAGTCATTGTAATCTTTATAACAAGTATTCCTGGTATCAGAATAGAAATGAATATATCTAACATATGTACAATGTCTCCTTTCAGCCATCTTCCAGGATGGAGGAGTGCTTTCTTCTAAATCAGTCTTTCCATCGGCGGTGGCTGCACCATGTTCCACATCTCTACCCGGGATCCCTCCTTCTCCTGCCGGCTGGGGCTGTAGGTCCCTTGAGTCGCCCATTTATTGGCAGTGATGACTGAAACCACAACTGCCAAGAAGAGGATCAATAACAAGGCCAGCGTCACTGAGCCAATGGAGGTGAATATGTTCGAGATCAAGTCAGTTGTCAACTGGAAGGATTGAAATAATCACAATATAATTTATGTCAAGAGAATACTGAGACACGCTTGAGCTACCATGGAAGGAAAACACAAACCATTCTATGGACAGGGCTTTGCATAGATGAGCTACTGCCGAGGGACCGTTCACTGGTAGGGAAGTACATCAGCCCTTCCAGATTCTGGTTTTTGGAACCTTCAGAAAATCATGCACATGGTGCTGGATATTTAATCCACAAGGCTGAGCTGGATGAATTTCACATAATGACCCATTTCATATGACAGTTTCCTTTCTGTTGGAAAATAGCCTGTGAGTTAATATGTTTGCAGACTGTAGTGGCCATTCTGCAATTATTTGTTTAATCTCTTTGATAATAATTCATTATCCCTAATTTGGCTGTAAGCATGCTATTGCTAGTCTTTGCTACTGCAAGTTAAACATGAACTGTTTCGACTGGGTATGTATTCAGTCACATTTCTGTTCCTCTTGCTGGAGGAGTAAAGTTTATGTGAATAGTTGTACTTATATAGAGAAAATTTGTTTACTGTAGATGTTTTTGTAAAATGTACCATTTTTACAGGCATTCCTGCCAGTAAACTTTCCTATCAGCATGTTTGTAGGAAATAAGTGTACAGAGGCTGCACAAAAGTGCAACTGAAATCTATTCAGTGAGAACTTAATCAGTATATTTTCACAAATATATTTTAAAATATTCATCCATTTAAAATTCATCCAGCTCTTCTTCTACACACAGGCTTTGTAGCTTCATCTACAGAAACACAAGCATTACAGTATAGGATGAACGTAAGGATGCTCTGATTTTTTTTTTTTCCTGTTTTCATGTGGCAGTGGGAATCATAATGTCAGAAGGCACAGTGTGCATAAACAAATCTGCCAGCTGAAAAACTTCAGACCAGAGAAATTTTATAGGTAGATGAACATTTTATACACATCTACATATGTGCTTTTATGTGTAAGAGATGCTTATGGTGAGGTATGCGAATGAAACACTGTGGTTAGTGTGGAAAAGTGGTCACTACGGACAGGATGACCCTAGCAGGGATTGAACTTCTGGGCAGGTTCTGCCATCCATCATCTTTTGATTTGTATTACGAGTGACAGCTGAACTGCCACAGATGAATGTGTGCTTGAGGCTGAACTTTCAAATCCCCAAATATTAAGAAACAGAAAACAGCAGGTCAAAGCCCATTTCCCAGTTAGACGTTGTATGTTACAGGATATTTTAGTGACCTGCTTACTTGGCATTTCTAAGGAAGTGCAATTACAGTCCTGAGAACGATGACGACTTTGCATTCAGCTACGGGTGCAGTGTAAGTGGATGCTGTTGCCGTGCGTACATTGCTTGGACTCATGCCTTTGAACAGCAATGCCAGAGGGAGAATGTTAAAACAACCCTCCTTCTTTTCTCTCTCCACCTCCACACTGATATAAAAGGTCCTACTATAATAATAAAAGCAAGGTTGGCCCAGGGATTCTCTCTAGGGGATGCATGCCTGGCTAGGATATTTTCCTCTGTTCTTGATGGTTAAATATATGGTTCCTATGATTTTAGAAAACATTTTTTTCCACTTGAAATAGTCTTGTGCAGGTGACAGGCCACATGACTCCATCCCTAAAACAAGGTGGCATGAGACATGTTGGTCTATTAAATTCTGTTGGTGTGGGATGGTCATTTCATCTTTAGATGGTGTTACAGTTATATTTGAGATCTTAGTTTTTCTCTGTACTGTGTTAGACTATATGACTCTTGTTCTTCTTGTCTCAGAGAGGCTGCAAATTTTTAATGGAATATTTATTCTCAGAAGCTGTCTTTTATTTTCATTGTCTGCTCTGGGAAACTGAGGACGAAGATCGTCTGACTTTTAATCCTAGGGTTGAACAGGACATTTGTGAAAGACATTCACTACCATAGGCAAATGGTGGCGTTGCCTGGTCCCTGGTATGCAAAATTTCTGAACTTACTCTCCTATTTTCCAGTCCATGCTCCTTCCATTCGTGTTGTAAGTATGTCTATATCTATGGAGACATTTTGATTTATGATATCTTTCAAATTAATTTTATTTCTTAAAGAAAAGTTTTATGAAAAAGAACTGGGGAGAAAAAACTCCTGTCACTTGTTAAGATGCAGTCACGTATCTAAGCACATATCATTCTCAAGTGGAAGTCATCATAAAAAGGGCATTTTTTTCTTCTGCAATAGTTACTTGTTGCAGAAACCTTACCCACAGCACACCATAGCAGTCCACTACCCATTTTGTTCCAATTCTTGTTTCTGTTCCACAACTTCTGTTCATTCATTGGATTTTACTTGGTCAACCAGTGACTTGAACTTGAAAAAACTACTTAAAATTCCCCTTATTGGCTGTATCTATGTTGGACAACAGACTTCCTCTTGAACCACTATGTAAAAAAAAGTTACCCCACTGATTAAAACCTAAAGAGTTGGGTTTTATACCATAATCAGATACATAAGCTAACTTTATTTCTGTGTTTATGTTGCTTCTGATTTCTAAATATGAAAAAAATAGCCTTTATATCATCTTTTTGGGTGGATTTTTTTGATTAAAAAAAAAATAAAAATCTGCCATTCAAATGCTGTCCCCTGGTTGATCAGACCACAGATCGCTGCTCAAGTTTACAATATAGGTAACCCCCTTAGCAGTAGCGCTGAACTGATAACGAGAGTTGCCAGAAGGCTCTGCAGTCTGGTCCCATCAAAATCAACTCCTTCTTTAGTAATTAATGGCTGAACTGTTAAATTAATTTGGAAAATCAACCAGCTGATCTGATTAAAAAAAAAAATAAATCTGAAAAGTTCTGTCCCCCATCATCTCAGCCTGTTCATTGCAGTATTTGGTGATGATGATGGACGGTGATCCTGAAATGCAAGAGGACCGAGCAGCATTTTTAGAAACACAGTGCTGCTGAGACAGTGGGAAAAAGAGGTTTTCTGCTACTGACCCTCCTGTGCGTCTTGCATAACGGTAGGGAGTGGGCTTACAAAAAGCAGTTTAAAAGTAAAAGCCCCACATCACTGCTTCAGGCTCTTCTGGGAATTCCTTGCCTGTTTCTTCCACCATAGCTGGATCTAGGCTGTGGACCTTGCCGACGTTTTGAAGGCCAGCACCGCTCTGACTGCCACGGGACTGCCCATGCGCGTAGCTGCTCATCTCAACGTTGGCAGCCTGGTGGGCCACCCGTGGCTGTGGCTGTGGGCAGCCATAGGGGCTGGGCGGTGGGCAATGCCCGGCTGGTGTCGTGATGGCCCACCGCTCTGTGGCATCCCCTTCCCATTCACACCACGCAGGCTGCTGCGCCCATCCCCCTGCTGGCTTGTCAAGACCTGGTTATTGAGCTGGCTGCTGTCGAATGGCCACTTGCGATCAGCGCACAGTGTTTTGGTGCATCGGTCACAAGGCCGCGGCAGAGCTCCACACAAGGGGTGTTCTGTGGCCTAGAGCTTCAAAAGCAGAAGGGGAAAGCTCTGGAAAGGAAAGGACAAAGGGAGGCAAACCTTTGCCTCAGGGCAAACCAAAAAAGCCAAAGGACAGCTGGAAATCTATGGAGAGAAAGAAGTTCCTGGGTTTTTTTGCTAACCTTTGTTGGTTAAGACTTTGCGAAGACCTTTGTTGCCAAGGAAGCCTGTGAGAGCCCCATGCGCTGCAACAGTCCATCAGAAATAATTCCTGCTAATAAGTACCACATGGCAAAGGCAGCGATTTCTGGATGTAACCAGCACTGCTTGTGAATAACAAAACGTATGCAGGGTGACTGCAGAAGGGTTCATATACCGACTGGTGATACCAGCAGTGCCTCAGAGATTCTCATCACGCTTTGAGCAGGAGGTTGGACTGGGAGACCTCCTGAGGGCTCTTCCAACCCGAATTATCTGACGAGCCTGTTTACAAGGTGGTCAGTGACAGAAGAGTTGGGGATTCCCCTGCCCCTCATATACAGTAGCTGTCAGTAAAAGCTGTATCCCTAATGGTAATGGATGCTGATGGCAAGATGATGCCATGTGCCATGGTAATACCAACAAAACAAAATCTGCTAATGCTAGAAGGCCAATTTGCTTCTCCACAAGATATTTTATGTAGCATGTTTTGTTTATATGTCTTTGAATGTCAGCTAGAGTGAGACAAAGTTGTTTTGGCAAAATTAAAAAAAAAAGGGGGGAAGAAAAAGAAAATGTTCTTGTATTTAGTTTTCATGTAGTGAATAGCTTCATCTGCAAAGACAGGAGGAAATGCAGAAAATCTTTTTTTGTCTTCTTTTTTAAACAAAGTCTTTGGCTTTTCAACGGTGGGTCCATTTCAAAGTTGATTAATTTTTTAGTTTTTTTATCTTATTAACTATTAATATTTTAGTTAATACTATTGTATTTAGTTAATATTACGTATTAACTAAATACGATTTAAAATGTTTAGATTAGATAAAATAAATAATTAGATAGAGTGACACTGCATAGTAGAGCTGGGTTTTGCTTTTCATTTGGTTATTGAAATAGATTGAGTGTTGTCCTTGGTTCCTTGGTTTGCTCTGTAGGTGAACAGCCTGGGTAAGGAGCGCCCCGTTCACAAGTCAAAGCTCAGCAGCATTTATCAATCTAGTATAGGCACGCTTATCTTTAAACAAGCTGTCTTCCAAACAGTTGTTTTATTGAGAGGGGAACACTAGAGATTTACTGTATAGGAATGTTTCCCTGTGTGCCAAATGCAAAAGGCGAGTGGCACAGCACAAGGGAGACGGCAAAATGCATGGGACCTCTTCGTCTTGTGTGTTCTACATCAGTGTGGCCTCGCTGATCTAACGCTGCCTGATGCTGACCAGGGGATGAGAATTATGGTCACAGACACCAACGGCTGAGCCAGATCAGGGAGAGTGAAAAGTGAGCTGCAGTGCAGGTGGAGAAGCCGCTGTAGGTGTGGGGGAAGTAGCACGGGATTCCTCGGGACACTGCCATGCGGGCACACGCTTCGATGGGATGGTGTGGCTTGGATCGGGGTGGGCGCCTTTGGGATGGGAAGGGCACACCGCGGCCTGAAAGCAGACGCATGCCTCCGCTGCTGGGTGTTGAGGACTAATCAGCCTTCATTTCAGCACTTGCATAGAAACGTGCCCGATTCTAGATGCTTCGCAAGACAGAGACATCAGCACAAGCTTTAGAACACAGGGATTACCAAACCCCGGGGGATTCCCTTCTCTGCCACATGCTGGGCTTTCTGGGAATGCTGCAGCTGCTTGTGTGCACTAAGGCTTTTGCCAGCAAAGTCTCCAGATCCCGAGTCCTGACACCACTCACAAGGTTATCACTTCATTCACAGTAAGAACATCTGATCCACACCATCCAGATTTACTGCCTCCAAATCAAAACCATTTGCTATAGTAATGAGGGATGATTGGCTTGAGTCGTCCTAATCCATGTCAGAATTACTTTGAAAGATTTGGGGGCATATAGGGATAACACTGAGCAGCCGAAGAAAAGCCATCAACTTGATTAAAAAGCCCATAGATACGCTGAGTTGATTTCATTGAGGATTTACAACCATCTTATGGGATTCTTTTTTTTTTCTGTTAAAGGCTGAACTGAAATAAGAATCCCAGTAGTTCAAGAAGAAATCCAGTCAGTTGTGCACAAATCTGTTATAATGAGATGCATTGATAACCCCAGCTTGTGGGACTAGAGTTTATTTTCAACAGCAGTAAAGTGGCCGTAAATCTATAGATTGACTTTGTTCTGATAAAAGTACCTTAACTGAGCAGGACATGAAGCCCCTTTTTCCGTGATTTTTTTTTTTTTTTTTACCTTCACAAACTAACACTTATTGCTCTCCCTCACATCATTGGTAAAAAGTAGCTACTCTGCATGGGCCAAACACCAGCCGTCGGGTCCCAAGAGCTGTATGGACCTAGATGTTGGGCTGCTGAGTTGAACACCTAATCCATTTTAGACTGGTTTAAAGAGAGCAGATTCACCTCCAACCGAGCCAAACACCGCAAAGGCCACTGGAAATGGCAAACTACTTCAAAGATTCCATGCACGTCACCCGTTTCCTTTAATTGCTTTATCCTGGTTCCCACTTTGTGCTGTTGTACCTGTGGGCGCTCGCCCTTTGTGGCTGTGCCTATGCACAGTTATCGTTCAGGCACTGGAATAATTCATTCCTTTCTACTTTGGTGCCTGTGGCAGCAGAGGAGGCTGCGCTGCACCTGAGCTGTTTTTCCACAGTTTATCGCCAGTCAGGCCACCAACTCCTTTTCCCCCTGCACACCTCACAGCACCAGTTTGTGCTGTGGGCTTCAGAAGTGTGTTTTCTATGGCAGTCACATTGCACAGCCATTCGTGGTCCCTCTCTGTGAAGGATGTTCCTGAAAGGCATGATACTTGCTGTACTTCAGACCTTGTGCCTAACAAGCCCACAATTATCTGGTAAGAAAAGTGTTTGAATTCTCTGAAACGGAGAAGCAGAAATCAAGAGGAAAAAAAAACCAGACCTAGAAGGACAGCTGCAGCGTTCCTCTCCAGTTTTCCTTCCTTAGTGAGTAAGAACCAGACCAGTTTGTAGGAGGACGCGGAGCCTTGAATACCTGAGGAAGATCTCTGTGGCCTGGAGATGTGGCTGCTTCTCCCTGAGAGCAGCCAGCTGGTGGCTGCTGTTCACGCTGGGCTGGGTTTGTCATGTTTGGGTCTGGTGATGGCGCAGGCAGCTGCCTGCTGTGTGCTAGGTGCCACCCCAGGGTGAGCGTGGCTGCTGCTCTGCCCACATCTTGGGGACTTTTCCCCTGACACCATGTCCACTGGGAGAAGGCAGTCCTCTTGTCCCTAACCTATGTCTGCAGTCCTCTGAAAATCTGTCTATGCTACATATAGAGTTGTAGATAATCTTGAATTTTCATCATTGTTGTCGCCGTTTCTGCCATCAGCCTTTGAGTCTTTTCCCAGATATGTGCAGGAAAAGACAGTTCCACCGCTGGGGTCCTGGGTGAGACCCTGGGTGCTGTGCATGCCTCTGTGGGCATCCCTGAACACAAAATGGGGTGACTACTTCCAACATGTGCAGAAGATCCACAGTATTATATATATATATATAGGCAGCTCACCTTGAGGAATAAGGATTGTAAGTAATCTTTTTTTTTATTATTATTTCTCTATTTTTTGGTGGATATTACTATCTGAATATTTTTTCTATGCCTCCAAAGAAATTACATTTGCTACCACCGCTATCTATTATACATTTTTTATAAAACGTGGTTTGAATAGTTTGTCTTAGCTGAAATGTGACAGTTTGAATGAATTCCTTCCTGGAAAATGTCAACTTTTAGTTGTCTGACAGTTTCTCTTTAAATCAAAGCACAAATGTAGAGAGAATTAGTCTTAGCAGCTATAATGATAAATTGATCATCTGGCTTGACCAGTTATGGATCAGAAAAATGCAGTCTTTACTATCAAGGAAGAATTATGTCTCCGGTGTCTTGTGAGAAAATGAAGACGACAGAGATGATTGAAGTCTAGGATTTAGCTGGGCTTGCAAGGAAAGTGCCTCATTAAGAAATTCTGGCAGCTTCCCTCCTGGCACGTGAAGTTGCACCGATATGACACTATAGAAGTTAATGAGGAAGTTTGTTCTAATTATAGTGAAGCAAGAAACTGGAGATTGGAGATGGAGCTTTCTAAAGTGTTTCAACTAAATTGTAAAGCAGATTTCCAGTTAAACGAAGGTGTTATTCACATTATTCTTGATTTTCCAGTCAGATTGGCATACACAGACCTCCTCCTCCCCACATTTGGCTGCAGGACCATTCCTGGATCACTTGGAAACAGTGCTGCTGTGGTCAAATCGGAGCAGTTTGCCCCCTCCTCACTGCTAGCGCCTGCGGTAATGCCCGGCTCAGATGGTCTTCCATCAGCGGCATCAACCTTACTCACAGACTCACTTTTAGGAATTAATCTTTAAAGAACAGGCTACTTTCAGTAATTGTAATTTCTTTAATTGCTTGTAGTATTGATATCTAACCTATGTTAATGGTTGAGTGGAAGTGGTCCAGCCATGAAAACAGGTGGTAGGTCTGGGATGCTCTGCCTTAGGCAGAAGAAATAATATTTCTGGGTTTGGCCACTGTGCTTTATGTGAGCTGAGCCACGGACCCAAAAAAGCCAGAAGTAACCCCTTAAAATCTCTATCAGATATTTTGCTGGATCAGTATCTCACAAGACAGAGCATTAAATGCCTTTTCTCTTAGACCGCAGAGTGTTGGTTGTACACAGAGAAGTGATTTGGCTGGCAGTTTGGGAGGCAAGCTCCCATCAAGCTGTGGGCTCTGAGAAGACTCCTTGATGGCATTTCTGTAGCAACTGCCAGTGCTAATTTTGTAAGTGTGTTCCAGCTCTTTTTAAGATCATCTTGGTGATGCAGCACTGATTAAATGTGCAGCTCCAATGTGTTGTTATGAGATGCCTTTTAAAATTCTATCGACAGCCTCTGATATAGGAACTTCACCATCTGCTGCAGTCTGAAAGGATGAGAGGGAAAACCTATAGCTGATGCAAATCCAGCAAACTATGCTGAGGAGGAGTGTGGCCCGTAGTTGCTAAATCGCAGACTAGACAAATGTTTTAGTAAAGGTGTCAGTCTCTGGGGTGCAACATCCCTTTCCAGCCTGGGAAATGCTTTGGGGTATCGTACAGAATTATTTTTGTACATGGATAATGGCGCAGTGTATCAGGTGGTGTTTCTCTTTTGAGACAGCTTTGAGACAGCAGATTTGATATGAATAAATCTTGGTGGTGAGTAAAAGCCTTATCAGGCAAACATCTTGCAGGAAGGAATGGATGATATTTTAAATCAAAAGACTATCACTGAGAACAGTAACTTTCTGTCATTGCCCTGCATGTAGCCAGGTTGTGTTAATTGTACCCCCACAGTTGCCATGGTAGGAATGACTCCTGAAGAGGGATTTGCAAGAACACACCATGGTGGACTTTTGAGGAAGTTTGCTCCAGTTGTCATGGGAGGGAGGATGGGAGAGGATCAGGAGGTTAAATGCAAAAGCAGGAGAAGAATAGAACGAGAAGTTACAGCACAGAAGATGAGGGTGGGACAGTTCCTGAGGAAAATGGTGAAAAGACTTCCAGTAAACAGGGTGGAATAGTTAAAACGGTAAGAAGAACTGATTTCAAACCCACTTGCTTCATTGATTGCATAGGTGTTGAGCAGACCAGCATGTGAAGGGTGATGTTGTAACAGTCAAGATGGGGCTGATGGGGATGACAGTGCTTTGATAAGAGAACGGGGCAGGAAGTGATATCAAGCTATCAACAGCTATGTCAAGGGTGAAACGAAACCATTTCTAATGCACGCTTCTCATTTTCTAAATTTTGCATGTATTTTCTCTTTCTTTCTCATTATAGATTCCATTTTTTCCTGTAGGGGGGGGGGGGGGAGGGGAAGAGAAATTTGGCTGAGGTATTCGCAATCTGGAAGCACAAAGCCTGTCTAAGTGCATACCTCTACGTTGTTTGTCTTCACTAATGTGTTTCCACGCATGTTGTTTTCACCAGGCATGATTCGCCCGTGTTCTGCATTGTCACTTTTGAATAACTTTAATGGAGTTACACACTCTGAATTGTGGGCACGTAACTGGTTCGTCAAAACTCTACTTTCCAGCACACAACAGTTAAGGTTAAAGATCTCTTCCTTAATTAGTGGTGCTAGTGGTAGATCTTTTATTTCTGAGAACAGCACCAATTTTTCGTCCCCATCAAAAACTAGCATCACCTACAGATGCAGCCACCTTCTGTGGGCTCTGGTCCCTGGCTGTGACAACGTGAAGCGGGGTTGTCTATCTCCTTCAGGTCCTGGTTCTCCATGAGAATTGGTGCAGCCTGTGCTGGAACTGTCAGTCTTGCCATGAGAATATGAAACAGCTCTGTCCAGTGGCACCTAATAGAGGGGTCAGCAGTGTTCGGTATAGCAGAGCCAGAGTTCTGATTTCTGTTTTATTTTGTAATTGCCAGACACTTTCCATCCCTAAAGCTAAGCCTACGCTCTCAAAATTGTTCCATGAAACTCCTCTCCCTGTTTGGTGCTAAGCGCCTACAAAACAGCCATGTGTTGCTACCTAGCATTAATATTGTGCTGTCAAGTGGTGATGAAGTAAGTAGCTATTTGACTGTTTCACACTGTCAGACAACAAGTTATCAAGTCAACAGCTAGCCTTTGTTGGGTGCAGCACTTCGATTGCAGCCATCTCGTGCTTCCAACTGTAAATATTAATGGTATAAGATAGACCTTTATTGGCTACATAGTACTTGCCTTAGCACGCTACATGACACTGTTGTGTTACTTTGCTAATTATATTCCTTGATAAAAATTTTGAGTATGTTTTTCTCCTACTGGCTTTTTTTCTAGTAGACAGTTGATTAGAGACAACATTATGTTTTATCTTCAGGAAAGACTTTGGAAGAGATGCATACATGAGAAAACTAAGTGGAAAAAAAATATTCGTAAACCTCTATGTCAATAATTATTCCTTAAACCCCTTTTTTAATCTTGATTTAGACCTTTGATTTTTTGGTGAAGGTATTTTGTCTTCTGGCTTCTTTTTTTAGTGTACTTCCATCTTGTTGATAGGAACATATGAGCGTGTCTCTACCTGTGAACCTTACCGCTGTCCTCAGGGATTGCTGGATCAAGGACTGAATCCCTAATGCAGTACCTAGCCACTGCATTGATGTTGCTGGCATTCAACAGGTTTGCATCTGAATGTGATCTGAACTATGCCAACTCTAATAATTGCTTTTTGGATATTTGCTGAAGATGCAAGTGATTTATGAAGTCTCTTTCTATGTTATACCTAGCATAGTACATGAGGAAAAGGTCTCTAAAAATGTGTTAGAAATTTCTCTTAACTTTCTGCTCCATGCTTTTACCTTACTGCCACCTAAAGATAACTAACAGAAAATACATTGTAGTTCAGATTAGAGAGATTTACTCTAGGATGCTAGGAAGTAACGGAAGCCTTATCAATGTTTTTCTCTTAATATTTCCTACATTTTTAGATTTTCTTGAAGATCATACTCTTAGAGATAGAAAAAGATCTGCTGGCTTAGCTCGCTGAGTTTATCTCTGGTTCTCCAAGGCCAACGCAAGGTGTATTGGCTACATGTGAAACTCAACCCTGTTTCTAGCCAGGTGATTAATTTACATCTGGGGGCTCTTCAATACAGGCCGAAAGTAGCATTTTGTACAGCGTGTGGAGTTGGGTCAAAATCCACCTTTATCTGCAGCTGTAAGCTTTCTCTGCTAGAACCCCCCTGTTGATATGGCCCCTCTCAGAGACCAGAGTTGTCCCCTCCTGAACAGGCAGCCTCAGCAGTTCTTCCCTCTCACTGCATCCTTGATGTCTCATTTCTAAGACAGTAGATTTCAGCTTGGAAACTACCTTTAAAGCAGGCCAATATCCTTTTGTCAGAGAGAGAAACTGGAGCACAACATAGCAAAACCGTTGGCTTATGATGGTTAGGCAACCCATGGTGGAACTGGTAATTGGATTTAATGTCCTCATCCTGCACAAGTGCTGCCTGCACAAGTGCCTGTGAGCAGTCCCTAGTCATGTTGGGGCAGCGCAGCCCTGCCTGGGCTCTAACCCCCAAGAACAAGAGAACAAGAACTAGCAAGGTCGGGCTTAGGGTTTATCACCCCCCCCCAGTTTCTGTCTTTGGCACTGTCACTGGCTTGGTGCTTGTACAGTTGCTGGTACATCAAGGCATGAAGCCCCGAGCAAGAAAACTTGAGTCTGATGGGTACTTTTATGGAGTTGTTGGAACTGGGCGTTTTTACTGTACAGTTTTTTGTTTGTTTGTTTGTTTTTTCTGAAGTACAGCATTCTCTGTTGTTTAAACTGCAAGAGTATTGCACTTACACTAGCAATAGATTATTCCTAGGTACCTACTATGGGTTTACGTTCTGAAACCAGTCTAAATTCCCATGTCCACATGGCGTGACCCGTTACTTATTGTCCAAGCACCAGGAGAGATGCTTTTCCCCAGGCTGGCCGGCCAGTCGCTCCCCTCAGGCAAACACCCCTGAGTGCCATGCTGGGGCCCCAGGGCTCAGCTCCACGCCCCCTGGGACCATTAAGGATTAAAAATGACTGAAGGGTCTTGCTTGGATTTTAAATACTCAGATATTGAATGGATTTAGCTCTATCACTGTCTTTGCCTGTAGTTGCCTCAAACCAGTGATGACCCATTTTGTCAGATCACCTGGCTGCAGCTGTGTTGCAATATTTGGGGATAGTTCATCCTCTGCCAAAATCCCATTCTGAAATCCCACAGATCTGATGCTTTGCTTGTTCACTGTCTTCACTTTTTATACCACAAATAAATTATTTAATTCTACTGGTAGGTTAATCAGTGGTTTCCGAGATGCTTCTTTATGGCTCCAAGTAACTCTTTTGATTGGTACTTGCATGCTTCCTTAAATTTTTCCCAATCTTACACTTATTTCCAGGTCAGTTAGGTAACCATGAGATCAAGCAAGTTATGTATAGTTTTGGCAGAAGTGTCACACATTAGTATTTTCTTCTGGCAGAATATTTCACTGTTTCAGTGACTATTGCTTAGCATCAGGTTATACCAGTAATGCTATTGGGTTTTTTAAGTGTTGTGGTTAAAATATCCTGGGGTAGACTGTGGTCTCTTTCTCTCTGCTCAGTTCCTAGTAAAGGCAAGATAAAAAAACTTCTGTACCGTACAGGTGTGCCACAAGAATTCACTTATCATGAAGTCATTCTTACTGAGCTAGGATGCAGCCCAAGTGTTCAGTATTGTCCCCACCTGTATGATTTTCACAGATCTATTTTACTAACTGTGTCATTTAATTTCCTTCAGTATCACTTTCTGCCTCCAGGATCTCCTCCAAAACCACCTTTTTTGGATGGCTTCCAGGGTTGATAGGCAACACTGGCAGCACTGAGGTTTTCTTTGGGACTCATCTCTGCTCTGGCTCCTCCAGAGAGATCCTCAGCAGCCGCTGAGGTTCCCTGACAAGGGATGGAGAAAAGTTTGTATGGGAATAACAACTTCCAGATCTGTAGAAAGCGACAGAAGATACCACCTTTCGCTAGTGGGGTTAGGTCTACCATGAAGGATGTGTTACAGTGTCGTATGTATAGAAATCAAGCATTTTCTTTTGGCCTGAATGAGTTTTGTGTTTGATTAAAGGAAACAACAAAATAAGAAAGGACCAAATGGAATTTTCCATGAGACACAGCACAGTGTCTTGTGTGGCTCTCGTGTGTGATATGCCGTATCGGTTCACAAAATAGCAGGCTTTGGGACAAAAAAAAAGTAACAGTTACATGAGTATATAAACTCTGTGGAGGAGATGTATGCCTGCATTTCACTGAGCGATTTTGAGCCAGCCCGGGTAAGAGGACCAAACATTACGTTTTGGTGTTTGTGAACACAGACTGAAATTAGCCATGGAGAAGACGTAATGTTGCCGGGCCCCCCCGATGCCCACTCACTATCTCCTCATTGATCTGAATTGTGAGCAGGTTTGGGGGCTTTTTTGTGTTTCAGGATTAGCAGCTCCCAGGTGTCAGCCAGGCTTACCGTGTTCAGGCCACGCACCCTTTTCCTCGATAAGTGGCGAAAAGACAACGGGGCAGAAAAGTCTTGTCATGGGATGATCAGGAAGCAGCAGCTCCTTTGATTTCACCCCCAAACGGTTACAGCCTGGGGATGGGGAACAGAGGGGCCTGTCCCTTGGGGGTAAGAAGGGTGCAGCATGTGAATGTTACCGGTGCTGCACCAGACAGAAATAGAAATATTTCCATTTATTTCAGCAATGGATAAAGCAGATCTGACACTATTTATGTGCCCGACAGTCTCCAGGATCCCTACCCCACTATTTCACAGGGTCCAACAACTACCAAAGCTGTCTGCAGTGGTGCAGAATCTGCTCACTCTAAATAATTTACAAACGTTTGTAAAGCTGCTGATTCTCCTGTCCTTTCCACTGAATTACAGCAGTATTGCGTGGTTTTTGTATTTCAATGCTCTTATTCTTCTTTAAAAGTGAATAATCTGTTCTAACAAATATTGTTTGAATACATTTAAGGACTGTTGTATTTGTTGCACAGTTAGTTCGGTAGAAAGCTCAGAGATTTGTGTAACAAGCTCTGCCTCTCATTTAAATGGCTCTCTGTATCAAAATAGATAAGTGTTCCTGATCTTTTGAAACCAAAATATTTCTCAGATCCTCAGAAACAGGAATTATTTTTATTGCTTTTACTGGAAAATATTCTATTAGCCTAGTAAATAGTGCAATTTTTTTTTTTTCAGACATTATTAGGTGCAGAATTTCATAACAAGAACTGAAAAATGCTCTGCACAAGAATGTACTTTTAGAGTTCATCAAGTAGGCAGATTAACATGCCGGCCTTGTTTTGTCTGGAAACATTAAAATGTCATAGACCTTTGATAGTAATCTTAAGCATATGCTTAGTTTCTAAGTCATTAACGCTAGCCTACAAGATGTATTTGTTATGAGCTAATATGTCAACACTATTAAGGAGCTACAGTGCTATCACTGTTTATATAAAGTAGCGGTTGGAATTGAGGGCCATGGTTCCCATCCAGGCCGGAATAAATGTAGGTAGATTTTCTGAACGGCTTAAACTGTAGTACCTGGTAAATCTCCATATTTACCCTTTATCTGGCATCTTCTGTGTGTGTGTGTGTATATATATATGTATATAAACATATCTAAGGTGTGGGTAACTTTTGGCGTTTCTAACTGTAATGGTGGTGAAGGAGCTTCCTTTCAGGTCACCTTGGTCCAGTTGTATTTTAAGAAGCAAATGGAAATGTGCAGTTTCCACATAAGATCACAGCAATAGTCAGAAATGGGGCCAGGCTCTGTTCATGGTGCCCAGTGACAGGACAAGGGGCAATGGGCACAAACTGCAACAGAGGAAGTTCCACCTAAATATGAGGAAAAACTATTTTACTTTGAGGGTGATGGAGCCCTGGCACAGGCTGCCCAGAGAGGTTGGGCAGTCTTCTTCTCTGGACACATTCAAACCCACCTGGATGCAACTGTGTGCAATCTGCTCCAGGCGACCGTGCTCTAGCAGCGGGGTGGACTGGCTGATCTCCAGAGGTCGCTTCCAGCCCTGACCATGCTGCGATTCAGTGAAATACCAGAATTACCAAAATATTTGTTTGCATTTAGATAGTTCTTAGGATGAGATCAGAGTTACACTTTTTATCTACAGGGATAACTCAAAGACAGGAGTATTTGTTCCTGTTCTTACCAAGAAAAGAAGAAATAAAAGAAAAAGAAATAAAAGAGTATTATTTTTATATTTATGAGTTAATTGTTTTAAAGCAACTTTCAGAATACCTTGCCTCAGTCCTGCATTATTTGAAAATAGAAAAAATAGATTAAAAAAAAAAAATTAAGTCTCAAGAATCATATGAAAAAAAGATGTAAAATTCAGTATCTGAGCAATGCAGGCATGAAGTGCATGAACGTGTTATGAAGTGAGCAATGACTGAAGTAAATGCCCATGTGATGTGAATGTGAGCCCACAGGGAAAACATCAGAAGGTGAGAAAAGGAAAACAATGCCATTGCAAGATAAAGGATGGTGTACAGACAAAACGTGTTAGTCTGAATACTGAATGTGTTATGTGAATATCGTACTTGAGCTGATTCCTATACTGCAGTGTTATGCTGTCATGTGTCATCTGGGCTCCCTTTTCTGCTTATATTTGCCATGCCCATTAAATATTCAACTGTTTTTCACTGATGCGTGCAGTAATGCTGGCCTTGTGAGGAGCTTTTTTGTCTTTCCCAGATAAGACACATCAGATAACCTTATTGTCTTTACATCCTGATGTTTTTGTACCTTATGTTGTGACACATATAAAATGTGTTTCTTGCAATATCCTTTTAGAAGTTTTAGTTAAATCCTGTGTTCTTAATGCAGACTAATAGAAAATAGCAAAGGATATTAAGAGGTTGTTCTGCTCTGAAAAACAGCTGTAAAAATGGCATTGTGACATTTCCAATTACTTCCAGAGCAGAGCTGCTCATTGTACAAATCTAAAGGTGTTTGTTCTTGTCCCATGTGTGACCTGGCACAGCAATAAAGCTGGGCTCTCTGGCCTCTACCATCAGCGGTAACAGTTCTGCCATGGTGGGTAATCTTCCAACCACGTGAATTATGTGAAAATACATTCCATCTTTCCCCCAGCTCAGTTACACTGACTCTGCTAGGCTAATAAAAATAGCGAAAATGTACTTCAGTTGACGAAATAATATTATTTCAATGACCTATCATCAGACTGTATCATCGGACTAATCATTGTTACCAGTGCTGTACAGCTCTTTTCTCCAAATGGTTGACATGATGAGGGTTTTCTCGAAGTAAGGTGCTACAGAGAGTAACTCAGGAATGTCAGGGAACTGAGCCCTTTACGCTCCCAGCAGCAGCCTTACATCACGTAGGTTATATTGACCAGACTGCTTATGTCTTTCCCACAGTCTGCTCCCTGCCTAGATCTTAGGGGCATCAAGAAAGCTGACAGGTGAGAGCTGGCTTCTGCTCACTGACAGTTCTTCTGACCCATGGCTTGCTCCCCACTTGGGAAAGAAAGCCGGCAGGAACGTGCTGTGGGCTGGCTGCGCCGGTTGCGGTCGCTGGAGGCTGAGGGCATCAGCTCTGAACAGGGGTTCAGTTCCCTCCTTTGGTCCTCAAGCACTGCCCGCTTCAGTATGATTTTCAAGCGTGTAAGTGAGTGGTTTTACGTACCTCTGATTTTATGGGGTATTATTATTGTGAGGTAAGGACCTCAAATACAGTGGAGTTAGCTATGCAGTACAGGGAAATTCAGCAAAATGCTTTAATTTTGAAAATATTTTACTGTACGTATTAGTCTCTCAGCAGGCTGTGAGAACACTGGAGAAGACCAAGGTCACAGTACATACAAATGTGCTCACTTACACATGTGACATGCCTGATGCTCCCCAATGTCTTGGGGATGTCATCTTGCTGCCTGGAGTCATGGGTTGCTCAGCCACACCACGAGGGGAACCTGGAGCTGACCCCCACATATGGGGAGACCCTCTGTTCACTTTCTGCAGGTTATGACCACTGGAATAAGCTTTCCAGTGACACAGGGCACCCACAGCTCCTCAGCTGATGCTGTGGGGACACAGTGAGTGGCTTGTCTGAAAATGGGGGGTGGTAGCCCTTCCCAGTTTCACTTGACTTACCCAGCTGTACTTCAGCATTTTACCACACTCCTGAAGCTGGCAGCTAAATATTATTGTCTTAGTGTTGTCAACATTGAGCATTCAAGCTTAGGATGATGATGATGATGATGATGATATTGCCTTAAAACAATGATATTTTAATATAAAATATTTTTTTAAATAATTGTGGGGGAGGGGTGGTAGGGTGTGTTGCCCTTCTGTGGCTCTGAAAGTCTTCTTCAAGCCTAGGATGGCTAGCAATTTAACTGCTTTCGTGGACGCTGAAATCTGTGTGTTGGGGTATAAACACCACCCATCTAGAGCAGAATCATCTGTCCAGATTGAAGGTGTTGGCAATGCCACTACCCTAGTGTCACAAGTGAACAAAGTCTGAAGTATGGAAGTGTCCTAACTATCTGCAATAGGAAAGAGCGTAAGTTCAGGGCAAGAACAAATATATACTGATGACAAAGACAGCAAAGTTCTCTCAAATACTTTCCCTTACAAGTGTGTAAAAGTCTCTGGGACTTTTTGTTTCTATTTTTTACATTTGAAGAAGCAGAATGCTGCTTCTTGTACTCCATCTCCTAATGTTTGAGACATTTTCTACTGGAAAAAGGAGGTGAAACATTGTTTTTCCCTTTTCAGATAATATTCTAAAAGGCTTCTAAATTGTTTTACAACCTCAGTACATAAACTGACAAGAGTACTGGCTCAGAACTGATGCAGCATGAAAACTAACCTGCATGGCTGTATTTGCATTATATTGCTCTACAGGTCTTGAAAATAAAATACGGTTTGTATTTCTGTGTACAGCAGGAAGATAGAGGTATAAAAAAGCAAGACAAACAGGTAAAGCCACAGTGAGATTGCGGGAAAATGGTTTCATTGTTACATTCCTGATGTCCACATTTTTCAGTCAAATGATAATTATCCATTAATAGCCTCATAAGCATGAATATGTAAATAGCTATGGAATGCATTATTCATGAATCACCAGGCATTAAGTATTGTAATTAAGTATCATTTGCTACATTCAAATTACTAACCCTTGCAGTTAATGAATACATTAGTTAATCGCTGTAAAGTGATTGAATCAAAATTCTGTATGTCTGTGCTATGGAAGCCTGAGAGAGTTTTATTGAATTTAGATTCAATATTGAACATATCTTACATGCTTATCAATGTATTTTTAATGACATTAACTGTGGATCATAACCTCCAGTGCATGATGCTTGTCTTTGCACCCGGGAGGATGGAATGCTACTGGCTGGAAGAGGGTATGAAAGCAACAGCGGTGCACACCAGAACACACAGCAGGAGCTACCTTAACCAGAACTTTAATTCTGGGGCCTGAAATACACCGCCAATTTCGAGTTTCATGTATATTCACGTGTGCAACAGGAGAGGGTGTGCTTTGTTAGGAAGTGCTGTCCCACAGGTGCAGCTGGTGATAAAGTTCGGGAAACAATTTCACGGTACAGACAGAGCTGCTGGCCCGTCGGTGCAGGGATGCACCTGCCTTTTGCGAGCACAAGCAGAACCCAGCACCAGCAGGATGTGCTCCTGAGTCTAATGGGGCCACAGACACTCTTGAAACTCAAAGTAACATGAACAACCAGTCTCTGTGCTTCGTTTATTTTTTTCTGTCTTTGGAGATCTATTTCAGGTAATAGTAATCTAACACAGAAGACTTATTAGTGTTTTTTATTGCCTTTTTAGCTTACAGTTCTGAAGAACCATGCTTTGTGGTTCTTGAAGTAGAAATTTTGAAGATTTTTTTTTATTGCCAACAAAAGTTTCCTTATTTTTAGAGATAATTACAAACTCTAGATATTATTATGTGAATTCAAGTGCTAAAAGTTAATTGATATGAGTAAAGTGTCCTCTTGGATGAACTTTTGACTCTCAGGCCAGCAAAAATATTTGCAATGAAGGAATGAAACCTGATCTCAGCACTGCCAGTTTGAAGCAGATTTTCCTCCTGTTTTTAGTTTCACCAGCATGTAGTCACATGCACTCAATAAACTGAGCATTGGAGCTAGTTTCTTAAAAATTAAAAGTTCTTGGGTAAGAGAATCCAAATAAACACCAAACATCAAGTATATTTTCAAATTCACAAACACATGGGCTCTTTGTAGTTAGAATTGTGATAGGAGACTGCTGGCAGAGTCCAAATTGCATAAAAGCACCTGCAGAGGAGGATCAGTCAGAGCCTGGTTTTTAGGAGTCAGAAGTAGGAACTATGGTCAATAAAGCAAATCTGTCATTCCCTGTGTATACATCCTCAGTGAAATAACTGTCATGTATTTGCCAAACACATTAAAGACTACACTTTCATTCACCCCACAGCTCATGTAAATCCCTTTTCTCTCCCTTCCAGTATCTCTATCACTGCTGTCTTTCCCCTCTTTTCAGAAATCTTAATTCTGCCTCAAGCCCTAACACTGTTACTTCTCATTACCTGTATTTCTGAATGACAGTCACTGGCATCTGAAAAACAATTTGAATCTTAATATCAAAATATAGAGGGATCCATTACAGATAGTATTTGTATTCAGCATCACAAGCTATACCTCCAGAAATCATGACCTTGTTTGTTTACTTTGTTTCATTTGCATGCCTTATATATACACCTCCTCTAATTCTAAGCATATTGAGATCATGGTTTTCCAAGCTCTTCTTAAGACCCAGAGTGGTATGATCCTTTTTTATATATATATATATATATATTTATTTTTTTTCCCTTCAATTCTCCAATGAATACTGAGATTTTCACAAAACCACGAAACTTGTCTGGGAGTTTGTGTTCTAAATAAAAAATCAAATATCAAAAGATTTGTAATAAAATTGCAACACTGGAGATGTCTGAAGACCCTCCTGTTGTACCTTAAGCTTAAACATTGATAGTGACTTTATTAACCCCTCGAGTTCTAAAAAATCTTAGCAATTGGATGTTTTTGCAAAAAAATCAGTGTGATTTTTCATCCAGCTGTGTTTTTCATGTTTGCTTCTATAACTTCCCTTTAAATGTCTTACACCTGCATTTCTTTTAAAAAAAGCTATATTCAAGAAAGTTATTTTAATTAATCTGGCATTTGTTTCTTTATTTTTTAACCTTTTAAACTAGAAATATTAAGTCTGTTTTCCACTGGATGTGCTGGAAGACCTGTGCGTGGGACTATGGGAGCTCAGTGGAAGGGACTACTGACCCATCAAAATGCCATCAGAGACCTTGTAACGGCCAACGGTTGTGTAAGCACTGACGGTACGTAAGGGGGAACCAAGTCATGAGAGGCCCTTTAAGCCACGTGGATAAAGTCCTTTCCTCTCTGAACTGTTAGTCTGGGGGCATGTTTGTTTAGTTGTGCTCCGTAAGGTACCGAGAGCTACCCAGCAGAGGTCATCACCCTTGGGTGCAGCTGAAATGGTCCAAGTGGCTGAACCGCCTCCCTGGCCAGCTGCTGCCTGGCCCTGCGCTGGCAGTGCTCCTAGGGAACACGTGGGAAAGATGCAACCTTATTTTTTGTGGGATGTACCTGTAAAGTGCAAATGTTCAGAAAACATGGCACACTTAAAGCGAATGCATAGAGTCGTTAGCAGAAAATGAGGAGCAGACATACAGAGACAAAGGCAGAAGGTTTATTTTATGTATAAAGGTAGGAAAGTTGTGTACGTGTGCACAATGTAGTTGAGAATACAGAAGTACAAAGAAGAAAGGAGCAGCATTTCTGAAGTCAGGGGATGATTCATGATGACAAGGCATTAGAGAAAGGAAAGAACTCAATTACAGGTATGTATTCAGTGAAAGAAAGAGTGAACCGATACTCTGCTAACATATTCAAGATTAGTAACTTGCATACTGCTGTAAATCCGTATGAAACCTGTATTTAATATTGTATGTACACTCTTATATCAAGTGTCTACTATTGAAGATAAAGAGTTTTGGAATCTCTATTAAATTTTTTTTTGGGGGGGGTTGTATTATGCGTATAGCTATAGTATGTCAGACATAGTGTTATTACATGTATTGCTTTCAACTTTTCTTCAACATTAATACCAGGGTGAAATTTTTGCTTGTTGTAGTATATCCTGTAGCATATAGTCTTTAAAGTACATAATAATAGTTCAATTTACTTAAGTGGGAGCTGAACTAAACCCAGTGAGAAACTACCACCCAAAGATTATAGTGGCTTTCTAAATTTTAAATTTGTTAAAAACACTTGATTTGAACAGCTTTGGTTAGTAACATCAGTTTTCTCATTTGATTTTTCAAACTTTCTTATTTCTTTGCTTTTACTTAGCCTTCTAAAATGATATGATAGCTTTTATTTCAAGTAATTGTGTTTGAAATTTTCTTTTTTCATTTCAATAATACTGAACCAAGTAACATTTTTAGCTATGATTAAATTACAGTTTGGAATATAATTTCCAACATAATATCTTGTTTATTATTTTAAATTTCTCCATATGAAATAAAATTTACATTTTAACTCAAAATATGGTGAATGTTTTCATTTTGGTTTGTCTTACTTTAAAGTATTAAACCAAAATGCAAACATTTCATATAGAAATACTGATTTAATAAAAAAAATAATATTTTCCTCTGACATTGTAAGATTGACCACACTATTTATCTGGAGTAAAAAACAATTTTCAAAAACTGTATTTTCATTGGAAAAAAGATATCCAGTTTGGTTTTGATTTGTTGTCTTTGCCTGTGTTATATCATTCACAATATTACATACAATTCCCAATAAGAAAACTAAGCCCTACCTCTGATAGAATACACAGTTTTGTATCTGACACTGTGACGTTAATTTCATCCCAGTGCTGGAACATGCATTCCCATCTTGTGTTTATTGATTGCTTACAAAGAGGAAAGGATTGTTTAGCCGAATGATTTTAAAAGAAACTTTTTACTATCTTTATTTTTTCAAAAGAGATTAACAAGATAACTACCCCAATCACTTTTACTGGTATGTTAAAGACAGCAGAGAAATTATGCTTATGTAATACAACTATTGTAAGTAATTATATTGTGCTTCAGTTTTCATACCAAGGCAAGCGCTTGAGACAGGAATATGTGACATACCACAGGGATGAATCATGATTTTTTCCACAAATGTATAGAAAAATGTGTGTGTTTGGGGTTTTTCCCTCTGAAACTAGGAGTTTACCTTTTAATAACATGAGCGTTGCTGCAATTATGCACTGAATGATATTCAGAAAAATAACTTCATGACATTTATGAAAGGCAGGAAATAAAAAAATCGAGCTTTGATCCCCAGGCAGTAAATCCTGCTATATCCTGCTGTGCCAAAATGGGAATCTTAACGTCTCGTCCACATTTTAAGGTGTCTTAGTGCAAGTGTAGAATTAAAGGTGGGATTTGCTCTTCACGAGCCCTCCAAATCCAACCCTCAGCAAGATGGGTATGACTGAAGAAATGGGGTCAGGTTTGACGTGGGGGAAACTTATATCAGTGGGCTCAAGGACTTCTGCAAAAGATCAGCTGTTCTGAGTCATACAACCTTGTACAGTGTTAGTGTATAATGTTCGTCTTTGCTATAACCCTGCTACATGCCATATCACTTAATAATAAAACAACACATTAAACTTGTTCTTTTGAATCATCACTGAAGGACACTAAATGACTAAAAGGCATACAGAATGTATACAAATATGATCTCGATTGCCCAAAGAAATGGTTGCACCATTTGTAAATGATTTTTGCCTTAACAAATTGCTCAGAAAAACAAAACCTCACTTTTTACTACTATTTTGTATTTAACAATGTACTTCAGTTGTGTCTACACTCCCAAAGGCAACTATACAGATATTTTCCTGTAATATTTTTTGCTGAATCTCCTGTACTCATATTTTTTAGGCCCCTTATTTTCATTCTTTAAAGAATCCATGGACAAGCGTTCAACTGAATTACTCTGTTTGCTTCCTAAGAAGGAAAAATCTCATATATTTGTCTGATGATGCTCAGAACTGTTGATGGATAACATCGATTTACTAAGTTGTAGGAACCTTTGAATAAACAACTACTCTGTGATTTTAAAGTCTGGTATACTTACTGGGCCATTCTTGAAAGAGGAATCATGATGAAGACAGCTGTATTTTATCTCAGTATAATATATTGAAGGTGTACAGGCTACTGGAGTAGAGATTCAGGATTAGTGATATCACTGCAGGATTGACACTAATTCAAATGGATGTGAGAGTGTCCTCAGCATATTCCCAATTGCTAATCCAAATCATTATCTCATTATCTCAAAATATCCCATGTGATTTCACAGATGTGAGACTTAACTGCTGAAAACCCAGCAATGAATATGGCATGTGGTGCTAAGATAGTGACCATCTGTAAGATTTGAAGGAAAAGTACCTTTATTGAAGGCAGTGGGTCTTTGCCACTCATGCAGTAGGGCTTGCATGCCCCTGCCGGTAAATCTGACAGTTCTCGTTAGTGTGTATCGCCTGCTGGCGTGTCCCGCTGTGGCCCACGTGTGTATACGGTGAAATGCGCTGGTGGAGGGGGGATGAAACACTTTAAGATCTGCTAGCAGTTGTTCTAAAATTAAGTGAAAGAATCCAACCAGATTCAAAGCAATGCATAGGAAATTGTTCAAAGAAATATTAAAACAGGCTTTATAACACTGATGTTTGTATTGCTTTGCTAAGCTGTTTGGTCAAGGCATCTTCTGCTGCATTAAAATACAAAAGTTTAAAGCCTGCTTAATAGTCTTCCTGTTCACCCCACTCGACTGCCGGATCGTCATCCATGCGTAGAATAAGGTAGGAGAGAAGCTGAAACAGATTCTGCCACAACAGTAAAGAGACAAAAAAGGAGAGGTCGCTTACATCTATCTCACAGCGGTCCCCAGCATAGTTCACATCGCAGAGGCAGTGGAACTTGTTGAGCAGGTCCTGGCAGAGGCCCCCGTGCAGGCACGGGTTGGAGCTGCACTCGTCAACGTCCTTCTCACACCTAAAGAAAGACTGCAGACAGTGAGCATCTCAAACCACAAGCCAAGATCATACAACAGGTACGTTTTTCAATTCCGAAGCTTTTGGGGGACAGAAGAGGAGGATGCTTTATTTGAAATCTGTGGTTTATTTCCACACGTGTTTATGATTTTATTAACTACCTGATCAGCCACACTCAAATCCTGCACTTCCCGTGTGATTTTTGATCACAGAAAGTTACGCTGGAAATTTCATCTCTCTAAAGCATTTCCTGGTTAATGGTGCTCAGCAAGGTGACATGAAAGTTTGCGCATGATTTCAGAGCTGGACCTTGCGCAAGTCCTGCTGACAGCTTGCTTATTTATTTTCATTGTTCCCGGGAACTGAAGGCACATATTCCTTCTCGGGAGTCTGGATGCAAGTCAGACAAATGTGTCTTTTTCCAAGCCGAGTGCTCTGGGAATA
>JAVJGJ010000030.1:1468804-1527796 GCA_035590215.1 Microhierax caerulescens
TCCCAGCATAATATCCTACTTGGTCTCTCTGAGAAATGTGAAAATGGTGCAGCACAGGGCTTTAAGCTTAAATATGTATTGCTAAGTGTTTTTGAGTTAATTCTGGTCATAAAGGAAATTGGAGTTCTTGTAATTTCTCAAGACAACCAATTGCACGTTAATGAGGGATGTGTGAGATTGTCTGAAAACTATTGATGATCTGGTGATTTACTGCTCTGACAATGTTCTCTTTCAATTCACTGCTCTTTATTTCAAACAATGCTAACATTTAATCCTAATCTTTCCAGATAAAAAAGCAGGTTTATTCTTGAAGAAGAACGTGAGAAACTCCCTCTGAATTATAAGGAATTGCTTTGTTCAATCGTATTCACAACCATGCAATGCATTTTTAGTGTTACATTAGAGGAAAAAAGTTCTTTATATTACACATTTTATCTGATTTTCTTTATTAATCTCTAAAATGTTTCAACCATTCCCTTCAATAGTAAATTATATTCATATGCTCCCAAAGCTAAATTAAAGTAGTTGTGCATTGTATAAAAATTGTATGGCTATGAACTTACCTATGCAAATAAAACCCCCACAGCACAACTCTCCAAATCTTTCAGGGAATTAGGCACCTGAACCCAACTGAGTCTCAGGACACTTAAAAGCCTAACTCCTTTAGGTAATTTTGAAAATCCTGGCCTGAATTGAATGAAAACTTTGTTTTCAAGAGACTGCTACATCTCCTTTAATGAAGAATAACCTTTCACATTTTCCTTTCTGCCTGTTAAGTTTATTGGGCTCTTTTTTTGTGATCCCAAGATTGGCACAGAAGGATACTATTTTCTGCATACTGTTGCATCAGTGGCTTTCTGAGGGTTGAAATACTGTCTTAAAGGGAAAATCCTGCTTTATCAATCTAATACATAAACATACAAAGAGTTTTGGTTACTTATTAACTGATATCTTTGAATTCATTCTGAAAAAAAGAAGAGGTGCCAGTTTCTCATTTGATGTACTAAGATCTGCAAGCATGGGAGTACTACTGGTTTATGGTTTGGCAGCCTGGAGGAAAAGAGGACAAATAGTCCATTTTAGACATTGGAGAAGAACGCCTTGCTGCAACAGTCAGTTAAAGTGCAGCATGCTTGGTACAAGGCTGCCGTTCAATATGAGAATCATGGGAATCATAAAATAGAGATTATTGCCAGCCAGTGGGTGGATGTGAGGAAGGCTCATTCCCAAAGCTGCAGTTAGCAAGTTGCCTGGCAGGGGAAGGAAGAAGGAAAATGTACTTTCCTTCTACTTTGAAGTCCCAAGGAATATACATACCAAAGAAGTGTCTAAAAATATGCTTCTTTTTTTTTTCCTACTTTTTTTTTTTAATATTGTGAGGCGGTACACACACCTTCTGGCTGAGTGAAACAGTACAAGCAGACTTGTCTGCCAACTACACTGTAGATTGGGCGGGTAGAAATTTTCATCTATCCTTTATAGTTTACTGTACTGTTTGCACAAGATCAGTGGGTTAATAAGTTTTTGAAAGAAAACCTTTTGTTGAAAACTTCTTTGGGTTTGCAAAGCCAGCATACCTTGATCCTGTTGAACTTTTGGATATCACACTCTGGTGTAATGCTAATTTCACTAAAAGCACACATGGTATTTCCTTTGTCCTATCCAAAAAGGTGCCCTTACTTTTCAGACTATATATGATGACTGGGGCAATGTCTTCCTACATTTCTACAGCACCTAATGCCCTGAGGCTCTCAGGCCTCCCAGCTCCAGAGCTGTTTGTATAATATTATCAAATGTTATCATGCTAAGTGTGAATCGCGACAATGTGCTACAAGACACAAATTTCACTGGGAGGAAGGCCCCTCTGTTTCAGACTGAACTATAACACATAAGAAGTATCTTTTAACTTCTTTTTGAAATAATAGTTTAGTTTTCATGTTTCAGCATTCAGTAAGAGGGTAACAAACTGCAATACCACCAGGTATTTCATCTCATACCGTCCCTGTGAAAGAATAGATTGCATATTCTGAGCACATAAATGTGAAAATGAAACAGCTTTGTATATTCATGTCTGATTTTTATATATGAGCAGAATATGTGTGTTTATGTGTCCCCACCTACAGAAAGATAAATTTTTAGCTTGTCATATACAAAATGGGCATGGAAACCAAAAAGCAGGCAAACAGAAGCAAGCATATAACACTAATAAATATCTTGCACTGGAGTTAATGGTGCTATATTAGATTGAATCCTGCTGCATTAATTTGTGATTTTTGTCTAAGTAAAGCTGTACTTTCGGATCCTCAAAGTCAGTCAAGCAAGGAACTGCTGAACCTAGACAACTGCTTTGTATGTATTTCTGCAGGAGGGCAAAACCCCTGTGGCCATTGCCCTCTGGACCCTTCTGAAACAGCTTTTGGAAGAATTGCTCTGCACAGATCTGCTGGGCGAAGCATCTCACCGTTCTCCAGCAAATCCTGGCAGGCACACACATGCCAGCTCGCCGCTGAGGTCAGTACAGTTGCCATAGTTGAAACACGTAAGGTTTCTCTCTTCATTCCCACAAACTGTGTATGGTAATCTTCTGTATCTAGGTAAATAAGAAGGCAAGGGCAGTTACTTGCACATTCTCTGTTTCTGGATGTCTCATGCTCTCTCAGCTTTTCATTTGACTCTAGTCCACTGCTTTAGTGGAACATATTTAGATCGTCCTTCCAAATTTGTTATTTGAATGCAGAATCTAGTACTGTAAGTATCCAAATAGTATCCAGCAGTGCTCCTGCTGGCAAATACTACTTGATACCAATGGGAAAGGCACTGCATTTTACCTGTAAATGAACAGAATTTCAGGGCTGCACATACTTAGTGCCTCCTTGGAAAGGAAACCTCACATCTGTATGCACTGACACACCTGTTGCCTGCAGTACTTGGGGTGCTTACCATTAGTGGCAGGCAGCAACTGAAGCGGGCACCAACATTGCTACTGGCTGGGATATCACCCAAAGGAAAGACAGCAGGAACTGAGGTTTTTCATGTTTTGCTTAATTTTTCTAAATTTGTTGAATTTGGCTTTTCTTTCCCAAGTATTTACTGGCAAGTGAATGATTCGCTTCTTAGCAAGCACAAAAAAAAAAAAAAAGAAAGGGACAACACTACCTACATTACTGATGTGGCTCTATGTGATGCTGGGACAACTTAGTAGAAGAGTTCAGAGAGACCTAGCATAGAAGATAGACCATATCAGGCAAATATAAGACATCTTCAAATCTCAGGATGTCCTCACCACTTAAAAAAAAAAAAACCTCAACAAAAATTGGCATTTGTGTAATTATAGCCTAAAAGACTGTGGTTGAGTAGCATGAAGACAATTGCCTATTTACATTCTTCAGGCTGCAGCAGACTGGCCTTGCTGGAGTCCTCTGGAGGATAGAGAGGCTTTTGCCTTCTCTGAGAGCAATGGGACATGCTGAGAAGGAAGAAGTTTATGGTGTGCAGAGAAGGGCAATTAAAGGAGGGACAGGCCAGGGAAGAGCCTGTAGCTTTTACAGAGGAGTGTCTGAGAAGAATAGGGCAGAGGCGTATGAGGCATCTCAGAAGTGATGGAAAGAGTGGACTGCGTGGTGTGTACAGCTGCCAGAACTGCTCGGCTGAGAGAGCAAGTCTGGAGGAAAGACCCTCCTAGCAAAGGTACTGTCAGTGGGGAGAAAAATGTCTTTGCAAGCCCTTCTATTGTTATTTCTCTTAACCACCAGCTCTGAATTTCTCTACTTACAGTTCTAGAGCTCTATTACTCTAATATAAAGTATAAGTTTAGAAATTCAAAACCCTTAAAGTCCTTTTTTTCTAAAAAAGATGTAAAGCATCTGTCTCTGAGCTCTGGTAGACTTGTAATCCTGTCACCAGAGAGCTGTAGGACCCAGGCTGGCAGCAGAGCTGGGCAGTGGAGCTGTGCCTTGTTCCCTGTCTCCATGCCTCACCAGTCCCTGCCTGAGCTGCCTGCTCTCCACTGCCTTGGTCCACATCTAATTGATCTGTACAGTTTTCTATACTGCAGACTCCTTATACTAATTCTGCAGCCATGGTTGACATATAGATAGACACATAACATCTGTGTTTAAAATGGAGACATTAGTGATGTAATAACTCAGAAGAGACCTGACGAGATCATATTGATCTATTGATCAATTGATCATATTGATCATATTGATTGTTTATAGTACCTGCAAAATTTCCCAGTGAAGTTAGCAGCACACAGGCAAGAATATCCATTAATCCCATCAATGCAAGTGGCCCCATTTGCACACTGGTGGCCACGGCAGTTGTCTATGTCCTCTTCACAATTTACCCCTCTGTAACCAGGTTCACAACTGCACTCATAAGAGGTGATGCCATCAGTGCAGTTTCCATGGATGCAAGGGTTTGAAGAGCATTCATCGATGTTGACTTCGCAATAAGTGCCAGTCCATCCTTTGGGACATATGCAATGGTAGGAAGTATAGAAGTCTTCACATAGCCCCTCATGCAGACAGGGATCTGAGCTGCAGAAATCTGCCTGCAAACAGCCAGTAAGAGCAGGGTTTGCAGATATTTTGAGAAATTGCTCCTCTTGAGGTTTTTTAGTAGGGATGTCAGTGTTTTCGAAGTATGACAGATAAATGCCACTGATTTCTATGGTGCTCATACATCCTCTCAGGCCATCCAAACTGTCAAAAGCCTTGTCAGCCACATAGATGTCTGTCTCTTCTCTTAAAAAGTTGAGGCTTCCTGTGGCAGTTGTGCTAGTTGCAGTGTCCTTCTTGTTATCTATATCAATGTGCCACCTAGAGAACTGGGACAGGGGCTCTACCATAGAGACCATCACTTGGTGCCACTTCCCATCACTCACAGGCAGTGAACTAGCAAGGGTCAGCTTATAAAAGCTGTTGCCACTTTGCAACTGAAAGAGTAATTTGGAGTTGTGAATACTGATAGTAACAAACTCTGGATCCTTCTCCGCGTACAGCAGTATCACATCAGTGTCCCTAGTTCGAAAGCCAAATATGATATTGGTGAGGTCTCTGCTGATTTTTCCGTTGCTTCTGTAAAATATCGCACTGCTTCGGCCATTAAACACTGCGTTAGCAAGACCTGTGCAAAGATAATAATTGAGAAACCAGGCCAACTTTAAACCAATACACATGGAACAATCTCTCTCAAGTTCCCCCTGCTCCCTCTCATGTAAGTCCTTTTGGGTTTGCTGAAAAAGAGTCAATTTCCACCAGTGTTTCAGTAATCCTTGCCTGCCCCTCACAGGTATAGAAATTACAGGGTAGTGCCAGCACCAGATATCTGTACATCAAAAGCGTGCTGCTTTTCACCAGCTCAAGTTATCATTCTAAAGATACAATTGCCCATTAGAGTTTCTCTCTTTTTCCACTTTAGACAATGAGAAGGAGGTGATCATGACTGTATACAACTCAAACCTGAGGCTGAGAGGGTATTTCAAAGAAGTATTTGTCATTTTATGTTTGTCCCCTAAAGTACAGGCGGATAATTATTCTGATGGCAGATCTGGACGGGCTGAACCTTTGTTCTCAATTACTCTTTTCTTAGGTAAAGCACTGAAGAGCTTTTAGAAAGCATTTGGTTGGATCCCCATTTACTATCATTGATGAAAAAAGGGTGAATTTAATTGAAGTCAGCTGGCAAAAAGCCCCTTCAGAATTTCTGTAAGAAGAGGCGTGCCTGTCACATTTAAAGCCAGCCTCTCCTGCTGGGTACGCACTGCCACAGCCCTACCAACGGCTCCAAGCTGGTGCTGGTGGGACTGGGAGGGCAGCAGAGTACTCAGGTTGCACTGCTGTGAGTGAAAATTGATGGGCAACGTTGTGGCAGTTTTCTTCCAAACATCTTCACAAAGGTATTTGACATCTTTCATTAGCATGGGTTCTACTAAAATGTGCTAACTCGCTGGGCTGTAAATTTGCACATTTTGAGACTTAGGAGGGTTGTAGATGGGGAGGAGGGACACGAAGGAATGGCTTCTCTATCTATTTCAGACAAATTTAGCTTTGCGAGATCCTAGCTCTGAGATAAGGTGGGCTCCTGAACTACCTCTGATATATATATATAAAGTATATCTTAATGAAAAGACCCCCTGGGAATCCCAGCACAAAATTACTGACTGTATATCCTGATACTGAGGCAGCGGATTTGTAATTACACTGCCTGGATCATCAAATGTGGTATCTTTATCATAGGAAAACTTAGAGGAAACCATACTAAAAATGAAACTCAGACCTTTTCAAAATTATTTCTAATTTTTTAAGACTCGCAAAGCTGAGTTTTTGAAGCTCATAAAGCTAAAATACTGTAGCACTTCAAGTCCTGAGCACATGAAGGCATCTCGATGTGCTTTTATTCTCAGTTGTGACACTGGGCATACAATTTTGCTGTTATTTAGTATTTCTCCACGTCACCTTCCTGTACTGGCTTTTTCTCTCTCTTTTTTTTCTTTTTTTTTTTTTTTTTTTTTTTAAGTGCATCTTTTCCTAAGGGGCTGGCCAATTGTAGCTATTCAGGTGGAACTATAGACACAGCCCCTGGAAAAAAGCTCTATTTATGCCTTAGCTTGAAATGGTATCCAGAGTATAAGATACCAGGCTGGCAGAGAGCTCACTGGCCAGGAAAATTCCTTTTTTTCATTACCCTGTGTTGAACAACAAGTAATCTATGCTGTAGCCAAGATAACAACCAGTTAAAAATACAGGTCTGCAGTGGAGGAATTTTTGCATACATATTAGGAAAAACTCCCCACTATTGCAACATAGAACAGAACAGAAATCTAAAGGTAATAGTGTAAATGACCTTGAGTTTAGCAAAAGGAAACAGTTCAGATACTTTTCACTTCCCTCTGTGTCTTTATGTACCATAATATGCAACAGTAAAGTTTATGAGAGAACATATTTTGATGTTATCATTAAAGACATCTATTAGAGAAGGTGCAATTATTTTAATTTCAGTTATAAATTTTTACAAGTATTGCAATGCTGATTCTAACAGTCTCAACAAAAATAGCATCATATTGGTCCTGTCAGCAAATTGTCTACAATAGAAATCTTTTGTTGACCAACCTTCTTATTCCTAAGGGTCAGCCATTCTAATAGCTTCCATCAGACTGTGTGTGTATTTATCTTCCTTCACAGCATCGTTAGGGCTTTCTTTGATAGCAAAAAGAAAAAATATTGCTTCAAAATCCTTCCTTTCATTTTAAATTCCACTCCAGGGTGGGAAGGAGAAAGAAAGTGGAGGAGGAAAGAGATATGCGGAGTGGCTAATGTTCTCAGGACAGCTAATGGTCATCCATTTGCAGGTAGACTGCTTAGTGTGCAGGTGCTTCACATGGAGATACTAGTTAAATAACTGTACTGCTGGTATTAAGGTGACTTTTTTCAAAGGTATTTAACATTTAAGAAAATCAAATGATCGAAGGTATGTCATGTAGCTTGTCTTTTCAGGAGGATGGAGAACATCCTAAGGTTAATCCAAGACTGGATATCCTCTTTTCTCTTTGTGGTGGAAGTAGGAGGGATGCACTCATACTCTGGCAATGCACTGATCTATTGTACAGCCTCGACAAGTTGTGCTGAATAAGTCAAAAGAAAAGGTCCTGTAAACACTGATGTCTGTGTCAGGGGGTCTGGCTGACAATTTCTGGGTTTCATAGGACAGGCTCTTCCCATTAATGTTAATTACAATTGACATCATTATTATTTTAATACAGAAGTAACAACTGAAAGTAACAACTTTAAAGGCAGCAAACATTGAGTTTTAAGGAAATGCTGATGAAAATTTCAACTGTTTCTAATCTCCAAAGATGATAGGAATAACTGAAATGTACCTACATTCAAATCCTTGGTGCACCAGCTGGCATTGCGCTTCATGAGGACAGGGCCCAAGCTCACACCACTTAACTTTCTCACATGCCTTCCCTGCTGTGTTAGGGGGACACGTGCAAGTGAAGTCATCCCAGATAGAATAGCACACACCACCGTTGTGGCAAGGGTTGGACTGTGGGGAAAGAGTGGAGACAACCTAAGTATGAATAAAAGCTGGTGGACTCCCAGCTGTAAGAGTGGGTGACTGTTTGGCAAAAAGAATTCTGTTTATTTCACATGGAAAGTGATAAAGACCAGTACTATGACAGTACAGCACGTTCAATAATTGGTGAAAAACAGTACTTCAACCTTAAAGTATTTTAATTCTCTCCAATGCAAATACAGCTTGCTGCTGGTGTTCATCATATGTAGCATAACTCAACAAAATCTCCTCTTTCTAGCATTTTTACATATTTTCCCAAGATGTCATTATCATCAAATAATGCATGGGAACATACGAAAAAGTAAAAGAAATTCCCCATTATAAACAAGTGACAATGCTTACCTTGCAGAGGTTGTCACCAGTGCAGCCTTGGGTGACATTGATCAGAGTTCGGTTGATAAGAGAATTCAGTGGATTGGAGATGGGGAAGAATTCCAGCGGCTGATTATTCACCCTTACATCTTGGATGCAGCCTTTGAAATACCTGCCGTTTCTATCAGTTTCTGTGTTACCTGGTAGACCCCCTATGTAAAGAATATCCTTGCTTTGGATGGTTAGTACTGGAGTAGAAATAAAGCCCAGGTACTGAGAGGACTGGAACAATTCCATCTTATTTGATTCTATTTTTAGTGTTATTAAGTAAACATTTCCATCGTTCATGGAGTGTTTCCCTAACAACTTAATGGAATTTAGAGCTAACATTGTGAGTTTCCCACCTTCCAAGTAGACTTTTACATAGAGGTAAGTACTGTTTCTCAAAGCCAGTAACAAACCAGAAGATTTGCGTGTTCGGACAAACATGGATATGTTCAAATTTTCATTCTGAGTGGCATCAACAGGAAAAGCAGCATAGCCTGAGGAGTCCTCAGATCCAAACCGGGCTGGAACATACTCTTGAGGTTAGAGAAATGGGAAAAGATAAAAAAAAAAAAAAAAGAGAAGAAGGGAGAGAAATAACATAGTTAGGACTTTATGACAAGGGAGCCAATGCAATGATTAAATAGCTACTTCTGGTATTATTTACGTATGGTAGTAAGCTGTGCTGGTATTTATGGATGAATGAAGACTTGATCCAGCTGTAAATAGCTTCTATTTCAAAAGTCCCGTTGGCTTCCATGGCTGTAGCATTAAGCACCAGTACAGGACCAGATGTTGTATTATTGGGCATATTTTTCCCCTTTATCATGCTCTGTGTAATGGTGTGTTTTCAAATGGTTAAACAAGCACAGATTTCTACAGTTTCCTGGATTGATCCTCAGAAAGATCATTTTGAAAAGAACCTAGCTGCTTTGATCCTAGGGTGACCATGGAAGTTAATGTAATTCTGGAACTTTTTGGTATTTTTTGCACTGATTCCAATTGTAGAAATGGATGAAAGCTGCTCAGCAAACCTCTCTTGTGTAAAACCTCTGAACAGGGCACCTATCTGATGCTGTAGGGACTCCCCAGTTCTCCAACAAACTCTCTGTTGCTGGGGCTAAACACACACCATGTACATTAACTTGTATACAGCTACGAATCCTGCTCACTCCGGTGAGCGCCCACTATGCTATGGTGTCGCAGCGGGAAAAGGGTCCAGGATCAAGTAAGCCCTTTTGGTTTTTTGTGTGTGCTTATCAATTAAAATGATTAAACCAAAACCATCTGTCTCCCTCTCCCTTAGCCTTTATTTTCAGTAATGATTTTCAGACTCGTAAGAATACAAAATATGTAGCCCAAACCCATACTTTATTCTGATGAATCATCTTGTTAAAGCACAACAAAGTGTTACTATTTTTACACTTCAAGTTTCGTGATCTTGTCTTCAATATTATTGACTTCCTGCCTAAACACTTTCAAGAGCTATTTTTAATATATATCAAATTCATAGAAAGAATAAACCAAGCTTTTTTAAAATGCTCACACAGCTAAAGAGTTGGTCCTCTTTCGTGCAGTAAAACTCCTAGAGCGAGACCTCATCGGCCAAGTTTCCGCCTGCAGCACTACTTTTTTTTATGACTACATTAAAAAAGCCAATGAAAATAGGGGACTGACTGCGAAGCCCCAACAGGCCCTTAATAATCACACTGCACTGCTATGTGGTACGGCAATATTATTTAGCAACAGGAATAAATCCCTTACTTGTTCCTAAACAGAGGATTTCATAAATAAATTCAATTTTAAATATTTTAATTCTATGAATAAGATTACCTATATATCTACATCTGCTTGTTAAAACTCTGGTATGTAGAAATAAATATTTGTTGAAGTGGGTGTTTTGAGGCATTAAATCTCTTTATGTTGTATCTTCTCTGTAAGGTGGTACTAGAGAAAGACATTTTTTCATGAGGGTAAAAAAATTTCTGCTGGAATGAGGATTGCACATTTGCAGCATTGGAAGGAAGCATCAATCTTAAAAAAGGTATTTCGTGTTTACAATTTTTTGCATTTCTCTCTGTTTATATATATATATATATGTCATCAATCTGATCTTCTGTTTGATGAGATGGCTAGCATCACCTTCGTCAATATTAACTTCTTGGGTAACAACATCTGGATGTTGATCAAAATGAGTCAACATCTGTTTGTTATTTTGTATATGTAGAGAAAATATTGCCTCTTGTCAATTAAATACTTGGCAGCAACTTTTCTTTAAAAAGACACTAGCATTTCTTATATTATCCTTTACCACAAGTCTCCCCCACTTTGGCTTTTAAGAAACCTGCCACATTCTTTTAAATATGGCATATAGCTAGAACCTATGTATCAAAATGGCATGATGCCATGATTTGCAAGGAATATTGTGGTCAGCAGGGGAAAAAAAAGAAAAAAAGCATGCTTTCTAATCATTCTCAACAGTTCTAATGCCAGTATAAGCCTCTCCTGGCCCTGACTGGTTTTAATTTTGCTTCATATAAGGAGGCAAACATATTTACCAGATGTTGTCCTATACTCCAAAGTTGCTTTCCAAATCTTTGGATAAATTACAGCTAGACTTCAAAGAAGTCTGTTACAATTACCTCTCAGACTTAGTCATTTTGCAATAAAACCAAAAAGAAAAACTATTGAAAAGTATTGATAACTATTAAGTATAACATACAAAATGCAATTGTATTTAAACATTTTGAAATGTATTTCAAGCTGCAGCTTTCTGCTGCAATGCATTCAATAAGCCCCTGGGGCCAGTCATTCAGCTGATGTAAATCAGCGTAGCTTCACTGGCGGCAGAGCAGCCATGCCAATTTACACCAGTTTAGGATCTGTCTGTTCCAATCTGACCATGGCTCTGCTGTTGCACTTCATTTTTTCCAGTCCACTTGGCAAATATATGTACATAAATATATGTGTGTATGTATACGTGTATGTACGTATGCATTTCCTCCTCCCTGAACATTGCTATGTTTGACCACATGTGGATGGTCACTAAGGGTGCAGAGAGGGAGGCAGGGGCAAAGCCACTGTTTCGAAGACTCAGTCCTGTACAATTTTCCTAAACATAACTGCTTGTTTGAAATCCTTAGAAGTTTTGCTGAGGAAGAATTGCAGAGTCCACTCCAAAATGCTCCTGAGGGGTGCTGTATTTACAGCCCCAGAGGGTTTCACACACCAGATGCAGTACAGCCAGGAGCTGGGCAGGGACCTCCTGTTGTCCTTCCACTCTGCCTCAGCCTGCACTTGGAAAGATCATTCGTAGCAGGGAAAGTGCTACAGACATCTGCAGCTTTTGTACTCCTGCTCATCACTGCCAGGGAGGCTGCTTGCTGAGATGTGCTCTTTTGTTTGCTGAGACACGAACCTGTTTCCCGAGACATGGACCTGGTTCCCTCTGGTCACTGAACGGCTCTCTGGTAATGGACACCTTTGCCAGCGATTGTCCAGAGCTGCCCTGGGAGCAGCTGGGAGATGAATGGGCCCCGTTTCCAGCCTCTGAAGCCCTGCCTTCTCCTTGAGCTAATCAGATTAAGTTAATAGTATAATCTTGTTCATTTTTAAAAATTTGAATCTTTTTTTATCTTGCAGTACTGTTCCTGGCCTTTCATTGCCTTAAAGGAGTTCCTTTATAAAAGGCTAGAGAGCTTGAGGATAAAATTTTCAAAGAATGCTTTGAAAGTAAGACTTAAACTCTGAGTGACTTGGTTGCTTTCTAAACTTTACTCGGGGTGCATAACCTCCAGTGAACTAGTGTTCCAGTGTTTATGGCGTGCTAAGAGCATTAAGAAGATTTTAAAACTGGAAGAGTGGAATCTACCAGTTTAGCCTGACTTTTTTTGTCAGGCTGAAAGGCAGCCTTCCTGGGATAGTAACTAGGAAATAACAAAGGCATGCTACTACTAACCTCTTGCACTTTCTTACCAGTTGACGTTAAGCTCCAGAGATCTTAAGGGTCATGCTGCTTTATCACCAGGTAAACAGGATTGTTTATGATCATGTTTTTAGCAACCACTTAAAATGCGAATGCCAGGAGCATTCCCTTACCTGTTGCACAGCTTGGCCCCGTGTATGGCCGGTAGCAATCACAGTGGTAGCTCAGCCACAGGTTGGTGCAGCGGCCCCTGTTCTGGCAAGGGTGGCTTTCACACCAGTCCTTCTTAGTACATCCTGTCCTGACGTTGAAAGATGATTCAGTTGACACATTCTCTGGAAGAATAATATTCAAGTCTATTTCAATGTCCTGAAGGCAGCCTACAAATGAAGGTGCAGAATGTATGTTATAGGTGTTAAGTAGAGAGTTGCCACTGAAGTTCCCCACTGGTAAGCTGCCCAAAAACGTGCTCTGAAATGCAAGCATCACGTGATCGTTCTCTATCATAGCAGATGTTTTATTGAGACACAATTCTACACAAGAGCTGTCAAGCAAATTAAGAGTAACAGCTCTTGCCAAGGTTACCTCCACTGAATGCCATTCTCCATCACTGACATTATGTGAAATATGCAAAAGAGCCTGTGGCTGGTTATTGACTTGCACAGATAAGTGTAAGTAGCCATTCAGTAACTCCAGCTTCGCAAATGTATTTTTCTCCCCTCGGTAAAATAGAAAAGCTGTAGGTTGCACAGTTTGAAACCTCAGGTTTATACTATAGAAAAATTCCTTTTTAGGGGCTGGGGGATTCTTCAACAAAAGGAAACTGTTTCCTTGAAATGAAAACGTGGTTGAGGTTTCACAGTGTGTTCCAGTATACCCAGGTGAACATACGCAGCTGAATCCATGTTGGCCATTTTTTAAATGTGGGATACATATTCCATTGTTTTGGCATTGCTGATCAGTACAGCCATGCAGAACTTCTGTACAGTTCCAGCCACCATAATAAATCCCTTCTTTGTCTGCAGGTGGGCAATGGCAAGTGTAATTCCCAGGAAAATTCTCACAGGTTCCACCATTTTGGCAAGGGTTCGTGTAACATTCGTTGATGTCTTCATCACAGTGAGTACCTGAAGAATAAACAAAGAATTAGACACTCCAAATTGTATAACTGGAGCCCCAAATGACATTTTTAATAACTTGTTTTGCTAAATTATCTTTAATTAGAGGGGAATGTCCTGAGAAATAGATGATTGACTGACTCACAAGTCTAAAATATGTTAAATATAAAAATACCATTCACATGCTACAGTTCTCTTGTGCAAGTATTATAAGAATCCTAGCAATAATCACATTTTTGAGAAAATAACCAAAGTGACAGTTTTGACATGGATAATGTGATGAAATTGAGATAAACATCACCTCCAAAAGATGAGACCAAGTAATTGTATCCCACCTATCTTGTGGTAGAAATCTAGAATGCTTTGAGAGGAGCTGAATTATTTATCATGTATAAAAGGCAACAATTGTTGCTTAATTCATATTCATAATGAAGTATATTGATGAGCTGGAGTATAGTCTACTGGTCTTTCCTCCTTTTTCACATTCATTCAAACAGTAGAAGAATTACAGACTAGTTAGTATTTCTGGTCCCATATAAAACTTCTTGGAGCAACAACCTTCTACTGAGAGCCACAGGACTTACAAGCACTGTAGGATATAGCAGGACAGGCTGACAGGTAGGTGAGCATCCCTGCAAAATGTATGTACAACAAGCTGGCTATCTGAAGAATGAAATTCAGTGTGAGCAGGGAGCTGCGCGGTGTGATAAGAAATCCAAAGAGCTTAAAGCTACGTCCTATCAGTGGTGGGGCAGTGAGAGACACCCCGGCCACAGTCAGTGGACCCTGCCTTAGCTCAGGATTAGGTGCCTACTGTATTCACAAATCAACAGCGGATATTAATTCTTCCAAAAACAAGACAGCAGTGACTTCTGGTCCATCAGCCATGGTCTCGTACTCGGAGGAGAGTTTACTTGGGATCTGAAGATCTGAGAGAAGCTCTTGGAGGGGGTTGAACCTGTATGTCCCAGCAGAATATTCCTGCTGCCTTGTATCTACAGTGGAACTTTCTTTACCTCTCCTATATAGAAAATATAAAGCAAGAAAAGATGAAAGGAATATTTTCTCAAATGTCTGGGAGCTTGGTGATGACAGTACTTCCGCGGGAGATGGGCAATACAGACTCATATTTCCTCTGCTTCCATATAATGCTTGGCTTCTAACATGCTGGGTGAAAGGAGATCTCTCAACTTAATTGTAATTTGATAGATGTGACCTAAGTATGTCTACTGGATCAGACGTCACAATGAAAAACAAATCTGTTCCTCTTGTAAAACTAATCTGTTTATCCTTCTGCATGGTTGTTCATCTATAAAGTGGTAATTATAGCAACTTCTCCCTTGAGCAATCAAGTGACTGATATGTATGCAATGGATCAGGGAAAATCTGTTTCTTATCTCCCTTGGAAGCAGTCAAAATATCCAAATACTTTTTTATGAAAACTTGTGTTAACTGCAACTCCTAATTCTTCCACTTCCCTTCACAGTTATTCTAGAGAAAAATAAGAAATGCTTTGCAGTTTTTGAACTGGTGTCATCAGCACAAAGCAGTTAATAGGCATAATTATGGCTCCTCTTCTTCCCACAGCAAAACTGGTACCTGTAAATTAGATAATGAGGTATGCTGAGACTCACAGAGTTGCAGCTAGGTACCAGGCACCACATTTAGCTTTACATACAAATTTGCATTGAGGTTTATTTTTACAGCAAAACACAGCCATTTTTCATGGAAAATTACAGAGCAGCATTCAGCCACAATGAATTGCTTCAAATAGCAGTAGATAAATGTAGTTACTCAGGCTAATTCCTTGCCTGTCCACTTTATTCAATCACAGTTGTAACTAGACCCCGTCTTGGAGAGCAGTAAGTTACAGGAGAGCCAGAAGGGAACTGAGAATTGGTTGTGATTTGCTTGAAAGATTAGCCAGAGTGAACTGGTCGTAGCATGTATATAAAAGCCTCTCTCTAGCGATTCCCCTCACTCACCAGTCTTCAGTTATAGCGTACAGTTTCCACTTGAAGCCTCAGATTATCAAATACAGCTAGTGCTATCTTCCTGGTCTGGCAGCGGGGTTTTGCAGCAGCATTCTCTCTCTGTTTTGCAGCCAGGCTCATATTTATTCCGATGTAAGATGTCTATGTGTACCTTAATGTGTAGTGGCATCTGGCAGAAATATGACTCATTGGGACTGACTTTCTCAAAGTGAAGCGCACTTCCCAAACTGTTACTGACTGGGGGCCAGAATGATGTCTGCTTCACCCAGTTTGTGGCAATTTCTGTGTTAGTGACTTGTCCTGCTTTTGCTGTTCCAGTATATGCGAAGTGAAGTTACCGTGAGCTGTTTCCTGTTCTGGTCAATGTTTTAATCCTTCTCTTGCCTGATACTGCTCCCTTCCTCGCTTTGACATTGAGAACAATGTGTCCACAGGTCTTGTATACAACTCGGTCTTAATGTGACAGCTATAGAAATGCAGGTCTCTTTGGGGTTTTGTGTCAGAGACGAAAATTAGAGCAGCCTAGAAGCAGTAGGATCAGGGATGTACTTAGTCTTGAATGGTCAGAACATGCTTAAGGATTTACAGACTGGGAGCCCCTATAAAAACTTTCATAGAAAAAATCAGCATAGTGAGCGGCTAGATACTTAGTCGCTGCATTTTCAGTAACGTGTGATGACTCTGTGTATATTAGTTAATTATCCCATGGAACCTGCAAGGTATAACCTTTGCCTTGTAGCTTGTGGTCTGAGTCACACCTTGCACTAGTGGCTTGTCTCTGGAAAGGATGAAACAGATGCATAAACTAAATCCAACTTTACAAAATAATGTTTATTGTCTGTGTTGTTCTTTGCTTCATCAAATTGACATAAAACTAGTGAAACAGTTTTGTAAGAATGCTAAACTTCTTTGGAAATCATATATATGTTTCTACCCTTAAATTTAGAGAACACATTTGATAACAAAAGCATCAATGCCTAATAAAGCAACAAAATTAGTTTTATGAGGAGGCGCACATGTTGTTGTTAGTGTATTCCTTGCCTATAGAAAATGAATAGCACTAGTTATTAAATGCAAAGTGACTATTATAGAGCCATTTAAATACGTGTAATTTCATAAGCATTTCAGTGTCTGAATACAATTTTCAGTGTCTGAATACAATGTGTAATTTTAAAGTAATAATATTCATAATACATTGCAAAATAATTATTTTGTATGGTTAGTGCATATATATACACACACATGTATACACTTAACATCTGCATGCCTACTATTTCATAAAAGATTAGCACCAACATAAATATAGGTCACAACAAAAGACAAATAATAAGCCATTTTTTTCATATCAAGCATAAATCAGCTGTTCTTACAAGCAGTGCTTGTTATCTGCCAATTGCTATGCAAGCAAAGACCACTGTCACTCAAGATAAAAGCACTCTAGATAAAAGGATTAGTCAATATTTATAGAACTGTATAAGCAGTTCAAATAGCTCAGGTTGGAGGAGAAGTTTAGCATGCAAAAGAAAAAAACCAAAAAACCAACCTCAAAAGATATAAGACGTACCAAAAGCAAATGTGTTGGAAACTATTATTTTCTCTTCAGTGTTTACATGCATTAGCTCAGCTAAACATACTTGTGGTTTTAAAGTAAAAAGTGAAATCATTCAGCATTTTTCCTACTAAATATATTACACATCAACCTAAAATTTCAGATAATGTGAATATTTTCATCATGGTTTTATAGATAATGATTACATTTTCCTCCTGTGAAGTATCCAAAACAGAAATGAAACAGCTCCTTTGACTCAGTTTGATAACACCACTCATATCTGTCTCCTTTTCTCACTTACATATTATTACTACAGGGTAGCTATTTTCTGTTAACCTCTTAATGAAACTATCAGTTTCCAATTTAGCAGCAAAGGTTTCCTGCAGAAGCAGGATGACAAAAGCAATTATTCAGGCATAATTCTGTTAAACACCACTAATTTTCATCTTGATTAAACAATTATAAAATTATCGCCCATGTTACACTTTTGATACACACCTTTGGTTAGAAATCTGTTTACAGCCGCCTGCATTTCCAGTTCCTTGACACTATATAAATATCAAGCAAGTACAAGCAAGCACTTTGCATAGATACTACCCATTCAATACAGTCTAAGTGCACATACAGTTTCACAAAAGAAATATTTACCTGTAAACATTGTCATTAAAATGATGTAAACTTGCATCCTAGTTGCAACCATCTTTTTCTGATTGAAAAAGATCATTTAGCACTTAAGCAGTCCACCAAGTAAGTTTCTGTAAAATTCAAAACAGTGCTTGGTACAAAGGCTCCTCTCCAGGATTAGCTTGCTCCACTTCTGTACCTGCTGATGGAGTCTGATGGTGTGTTTTGCCCAAGCCAGATCAACAAGGCTTAAAGTAAGACTCATTAAAGTGCTTGTGCAATAGATATGTATTCTACTTAAATTCTTTTTCAGCATGTTCTGTCCAACTGTGCTCACATTAACTTTGATTATGTTTCACAAAGAGGCATATTTTTAGGATCCCTTCAAAACCGATTTGTCACTTTTTGTTGTTTTGCAAGGTGTTTTTTAAGACCATATTTTATTTCATTTTCAAGGGGTCTGTTAATCCAAATGAACTCTTCCACAGTCACTGTCATTCAGAGGAACTGTATGCCACAATAAAAGACCTAAAATTGTTTCTTATGTCTTTGTTTTATAAAGTATTTTTGTTCTGTTGGCTCTCATTGTCCTACTTACTGGAAATTCATGCCTGTATATTTTTAAATGTGCTAAAGACAGGAAAAATTAATTTATCAAAACACTTTCTTTCTTCAGCTCTTAAAGACGTTTTGATTTGGACCTAATTTAATGAGAGGAAAATAGAGTTCAGGAGATTGAACTACTTATTTGTGTGATAATTTAAGCAGCAGTGTTTTTTGTATTATTTTTTCTTTTCTTTTTATTATACTTTATTTACATGATGAATTCCTTAAAATATTGCTAGGGCAATATCTCTTTGTATAATTAATGAAATAATTATAAAACAAGAGTCTTTCCTGGGACTGGTATTTATACCATCCAATTGGCATATGATAGCAAACTGTGGATTCAGATGTTTTTGCAGCTTCCCATTGTAAAATTCCACAATGGACCCTGAAGTCTCTCTCAGCCTATCCCCAAGAAAATGTCAATTTGTGGCAAACATGTTTTTCAATTCCTTCTTCTCCCTCATTTATTCATTAATTGGGAAATTCCTGATGTTGTGTCAAATTTGGTTCTTGGTTCACCAAAAGACTCCAACACAGGATACAATTTTGGATTCATTTAATCTACGGTTCACTCTTGCCTTTATGGCGATGCTCAGAAAACAGCCTCTGATACAGGCGCTGGGTGATTTTTTGTGTAATAAATTAAAATACCATGGGGTAAGAATGTCACCCAGACTTTTTGAAAGGTAAGTAAACAAGCTTTAAACAAAATGAAGTTAATGTTGATAAGTTAGTGTGCATGTACTTTATTAGTAGTGCTTATCAGATGTCTCGTGCTATAGCCTGAAGATTAATATGCATTTTTATTTGGAAAACATAAAAAGAAAGTTGGAGGTTCTTGGTAACTGTCAGTCCTTTTGCAATATGACTCTGATAAATGTTCCGAGGTAAGACTATGAACATACGCACTGTCAGCAAGTTGGGATAGACATACACTGTTACAGCTCAGTGAAAACACGGAGCTGATGACACACCGAGACAGAGGAACCTCATACCAAGGTATTCAGCGAATGGCCTGAAGCCATGGCAGAACCGCCAGCGGGTGTTTGGAACAAACCTGTCACGAGCAACCTGGGTTACAGGAGGTGGTAGTTACTCTAATTACAGTAAGGGTTTGATATTGTCTTTAATAACATTTTCAAGGAGAAAAATCTATGTGAAACCACCATAAAGTGGGTATAAAACCTGCATAATCTTGCCCAGATGGTAATTGTCAGAGGATTCCTGTTCAAACCAGGAGGCTCTTGATTATGGTTTGGGATTGTCCTGGGTTTGCTCTGGTCACTGTTTTTATGAAAGGTGTGGATGTTGGTTTGCTTATGAAGTTGTCTGATAAAACAGGTTTAAGTGAAACGTTTGACTGTGAACATCAGAAATTGGAGAAAAGGCCTGACAAATATTGGATTAAATTCTGGAAGAACTTGTTCGCTTTCTATGGTCTCAGGCCAGAATAGCCAGCAATCAGGTGGAACAAGAGTCCCAGTTCACAAAGCCTTGGTCACACCTTAGCGGGAATACTGAGTCCATTTTTAGTTCTGCACTGCAAGGAAGATTTGGATCAGTTAGGAAGAATTCACAGGAGAGCAAGGAAAATAATTACAGGTCTAGAAAATAAGGCTTGTGAGGAGAGACTAAAAAAGTAGGGTTGTTTGGTTGAAAGACAGTCAGAGGAAACAGAAATCAGTAAGTCTTGCAATACAAAAAAGGTAACACATTCCCTGAGACCACAGTAAGCAAGCGAAGAGGTCATGGGTTTGACCTGCACCAAGGAAGATCCAAGTCACACTTTGGGAAAACACTTCTAATGATAATAAGGCAACAACGCTTTGGCATCAGATATCCACTTATGGAGCCATAAAGTCCATTTTGGATCCTTAAAAATAGTTTGGAGACGAAAGTGCAGTGTGACATGAGTCAGCTGGTCCTATCTTAGACACATAGATAGCCCAAATGATACCTGCATATCTATCCCTTCCAATTCTACTTCCATATTTCTATGACTTCCTTGAAAAAAACATTTCCCAGCACCTGAACCGTAGATGTGTCAAACTATACAAGTACAAGTAGGAGTAAACCTTAGAGAAACTCAGACTGTAGAATATTTAGAATATGCTTTATGGGTGATAAAGACAAAGTTTGCAATAATGCTTCCTCCACCTATTTTTTACAGTTTTGTAAATGTCTGTTACAAAATCCTACCTTGGGCAGAAACAACTTTTTTCAAGGGACTCATTAATCCTGAGGCCAGTGGAAAGATCAGGCAGAGCATATATTCTTCAGGGCTCCAGGTCTTAGCAGACAATAATGAAAATTCTAACTTTGCCACATCTGTGCTGATAATTGCAAAGAGATAATTACTCTTTGCTGGAAGGAGGAAATGCACGTTCATGAGTGACTAAGCGTAAGGAAATAAATTGACCATCTCTATGTCCTTGTAATTAAAACTCATGCTTCTGGGCATAAATCAGTTGTCGTGAAGGTCAGGAAGTTGGTTTTACTCTTATGTAGTGTATATCAGTGTAGAGCAAGTGAGGGGCATTTAAATGGATTTTTTTTTCCTCCTATTTTTCTTCAGTAAAGAACTGGCTTATATTGGATATTGAACTTAATATGACCAGTGATCTGATTTAGTATGGCAATTTTTGTTGCTGTATTAGCAAGAAAAGCTCATGGAAAATGAAGGCCAGAATACAGGGCAGAGCTGGAGCACATGGAAAACTGGATACTTTAAAATAGTAGGATAATAAGCATTTGCTAACATTGGGCTAATTTGCACATGATACCTTTCACACAGAACTCTAATTTTGTAAAGTTGTGAGACCTTGCTAGTTATTCCTTTACTGGAGACAAATTCACTATTCTGCTATTTTTCCTCTTGCCATTTGAAATGTACATATAAAGTTAATACTGGCTAGGAAAAAAAAATAAAATAGAAATAGAGTTGAGTGACTTGGCTTAATCATTAAATATGTCACTCTAGCTGAGGGATATGGAATTCATAATGTGCTACATTCAGAATGGCATGCTGTAACTCAATCCTTTTAAATGTTGCTGGCCTGAAGCTTCATAGAATAGTTTGAATTTTCAGTAAAAACTGATTTTTTTTAAAGTAGTAAAACTTCCCAATCCCTTAATCTCTTCAATCATTAAATGTTTTCTGAGAGCAAAAGTATTTGGAAATGTTTTTCCACTTGTTTCACATATTTTGTCACACCTAAAATAGTTTTCATTTGAATAAAAAAAAAAAAAAAAAATCATGTACATGCTGTAGGTGATTAGTTGTTTAGTGAGATCTGGTGTGTTTATTTTATTTTATAAATATTGGAAACAGCTGACTGAGTTAAGCATTGGCTTCGGCTTCTGGGTAGATCAGCCAGCCTTTTTCATGAGGCTGCTCTGCAGACCACGAGCGCTCCTTGGACAAAGCTGCGCGAGCGGCGCAGCCAGGGGTCAGACACATATAGCCTGCGGATGGCAAGGGGCCATGTCCCAGAAAGGCAGCATGGCAAAACTGTTGCTTGTAGCCTACACCTTCGTCCCATATTTCGATTAACACAGCCAGCCATGTGGATCCAATTGTAGGATTAGGGTCTGAATCTGGAGTAAAGAAAAACTTGGTGAAGAAATATGTCCCTGCATGGCACTCATTTTCCTTTAATTTCCCTACTTCTAGAGTCAGCTTTATATATAGGTAAAAGAGGCAGCTGCTGTTGCATTTGACTGATGGCGGTAAGAAAGAAAATCAAACGGTGGCAGCCCAGTTTTCCCAGGCAGAATCCCTCCTGAGCGGGTTTTCTGGCTGCACAAACATGCCTGTAGCTGTGGCCACATCTTTGATATGAGCTAGGAAGGGTCAATGAGAGGAGGCTGAGCACAATTACCGGGTGTGACAGGTTAAAGTGGAGAAAGGTGATTTATGAAGGATACCATTAAGAAAGATGAGAAAATAGCAGGTAAGATTTTGGAGATTAAACAGATGAAAAAGTAGAGAAAAATGTGAATGGAAAAAAGGAAATGGAAATAGAGGAATCAATGGTATCCTTGAAGATACTTGTGTGGGCATTTGAGACAGCGTTCTTGTTAGACACACGGGCATTTATGGGTAGTAAGAGGAGTGAGTATGTATGTGTATGACCATTAATCTATATAGGAAATGTGAGGGATACCTAGAAAGACTGCAGATCAGAGGTAAGGTCTACACAGAGCTCTGAGCTAAAATTGGGAGTGGAGAAAGGAGACCACACAAGCAATGCCAAAGACAAAAGACTGAAAAAAAAAATGGAAAAAAATGGTCATAGATTTTTTTTGTCATTAGTCACATGCGCTGGAGCAGAAAAATCAATTCACAAAATGTAGGGAAGATAGAATCATAGGAAAATTTATACTGAAGGAGTCCTTCAAAGGCTATCATCTAGTCCAATGCGCCACTCAAATGCTCAGGTCGTCATCCAGTGAAAAAATTGGAAAAGTGGGTTTCAGAGAATTTGGTTATTTTATACCTGATTATGGACCAGACATCTGGAAGCCAAAGAAAGAGATTTGATGTTCTGCTTCCAGTATGTTTTTTCCTGTGTTCTTGAAGTTGTAAAAAGAGTATATATAGTTCAGGAATTTTTCATGTTTTACCTTTTAGAAAACTGTGTCAAGACTGTCAGATTCAAAGCATTAATGATCTGATTTGCATTTTTTGTAGATTTATGAGCTTGTACATACGGATGATGTGTGTGCATTTAAACTGAAGTATATCCAGAGGGATCTTAAACAACCAATACCTTTGAGTTGTTTAATTAGATCATACAAGGTCATGTTTCATTGACTTGAAAATCTGTTTGGAGCACATGATTCACTTTGGAATTGGAAAACAAATTAATTTTCAGTCCTACAAACACTTAAGGGCTTTAAAAGAGTGTTTGCTGTTGATGAACACATCCATTGAGAAATGTATGCTGTGTCTAGTCTCCCCTAAAAGGGATTTTCTACCTTGTCTCTTGTTGGCTGCTTCCTATTTGTTTTAACTGAGGTAGGCAAGCACAGCCCCTGTGCTATCTAGTGTGAAACGGCTTCTGCCCTGGAAACAGTGCTGGGAAAAATTTTGGTCATTTGCAAGATTTTCTCATTTTGTTAAAACTAACGTGAATCTCCTCAGCATACAAAAGTGACTGTATTTACATAATTCCATTGTCAGTCCATATTGAAACAAAAAGCCAGTAGGCTAGAAAATCATAGTTTTAATAGGGTCTATAGACTTTAGCTGACAATGGAGACCTGAGACTAGAAAAATATAAAATGTGAATGTGTGAACATGCATAACATGCTTAAGCTATGTGGATTTTGAGCTGTGCATGGCATAGCTGTATAATTAACATGTATATGATCTGTATTTATGCTGTGTATAACTACACTTCTTTATTTCTACAGTATATATTTCTACCTGATTTTATATCACTTTAAATACAGAAAAACAAGTGTTTTACCCTAAACTATCCACTTTAGATTTTTTTTGTAAGACAATTACTCTACCTGGTGTATGTTTTCTTTGCTGTGTAAATAGCTGTGACTTGCTATAAAGCAGACATAGATGCAGAAGACAAGCTTTGGACTGGAGATCTTTCAGTCTAGATCCATATCAGTGGGAATGACAGAAGATGATATATCTCTTTTCACTTCAGCAGTGGTGTTAATTTCTGTCATTCCCTGCAAGGTCAGTTCTTATGCAGTCTGAAAACTCATCTAAATGATGGCTTTGTTTATCCAAAGTTCCATATGCGTAATGTACCTTGAAGTTGAGAAATGTGAGACCCAAACTATACTCACTTTTGCTAGGTTACATAACAATCCCAATGGCAATGAGACAGCATGGAATTCAGCTGAGGTTATGCGTGCTTGCCATGGTCTGCTGGCTATTTTACTACAGGATTTCTTGCGTCATACTATGGGTACACGATTTAGGTAGATTAAATCTAGGTTTTGTATGTCTTTTTACGGTACAGTTAACTTCTGTAGCTGTGTAGACATGTTCACGGTACAGCATTTCTATAGTTTCCTTTATTTGTTGCTATTAGGTAGTGATTTACCATGATGTTCTGGCCTCACAAACACGCCTAATAACAGATTGTGACCTCTCTTATGTGAAGAAAAAAATAGTGCCTATAGGACAGTGACTACAGCCATAATTGTATTGATCTTTATGATTGTCTGTAATAGTGTTGTGTTGTTAACGCAGCCAGACTCGGAAAATTACAGCTGTGGGAGAGTAATCTGAATCAGATCCACTGAATCTATTTCCAGCAGTTAATTATCAGCATAAATTAGCTGTCTATACTAAGCTTTTGTTCTTCTCTCTGAGACTGTTGAAAATGCAAAGTTCATTGTCAGCTGGGAAAGAGCATTCTTTCCTTAAACTGATTCTCCCTACACGGTCAGCAGAAGTCCTTTTCTAAGTTAATTCCAAAGAATTATCTTTTTTAAAAGGGATCAGCATTCAAGTGATCAGTAAAAGGCTAATTTAGCTTGTTTGAAATTATCCTTGTACCCGAAAAAATCAGTCCAGGTACCTAAAGAGAAACAAGTTGTGCCTTACTATAGTCACCTCAGAGTTTATTTCAAACAGTGCAAAAGAGAAAGCATGAAAATACTAGACTTTATCACTTTTTCCTTCTATTAGCAAGCACTGAATAAATAAGAGCTAGATGCTACAGGGAACAATTCATATAAGAGCTTTTATGCAGTATACCATAAAATTAATTTTGGTGCTCACTTTACTAGCTTATTTTAATTACTCGCTGTCCAAACATACTCTATGTGCTTGAGAAGACCTTAGATCACTCATCAGTGATCATTATTATAAAACAATATATAATGATATATTGATTTGTATATTAATATAATTATTATTAATAAATAATCATTAATTGCCAGAAAACTATAACTCCTAAGTCCAATCCAACAAAATCATTAAAGTGATTTTTTAATTTATTTATTAACATTTTAAATTGGATACGTGTATACAAAACTGTGAAGACTTCTTTATACACCAGGGAGCTGTGTTGCCATGCAGAAGGACCTCAATAGGCAATCTTCAGGAACCTCATGGAGTTCTGCAAAGGGATTTGCAGGGCCCTGCACTTGGGGACCAATAACCCCATCCACCAGCACAGGTTGGCAGCCAGCTGGCTGGAAGCAGCTCAGACATGCTGGCGAACAAGTTGGAGATGAGCCAGCAGTGCACCCAGGCAGCAAAGAGGGCCAACGGACGCTTGGCTGTATTAGAAAACCTGTTGCCAGCAGGCAACAAGGGTGGTGACTCTTCACCTCTACTCAGGACAGGTGAGACCACATCAAGTCCAGGTCTGTGCTCCCCAGGTACGCAGAAGAAGTGGACATACAAGAAGTGGAGGCAGGTCCAGCAAAGGGCTGTGAAGATGATTAAGGGATTGGAAAATCTGTCATGAAGAGAGGGTGAGCAAGCTGGAGTTGCTCAGAAGTTGAAATGAAAGCAATTTGTAAAGGCAGGAGATACCACTTCAAAGAAAAAAGAATGTAAACTTCTCCCCAATTCACCTGTTCCTTCCCCTTGAAGAACTACATATTGCCTGCTCTTGCAAACATGATTGCTCTCATGCATGCAATTCTTCTTAAGACCTGATCACATAAGTCTGAGGTTCAGCTATATAGACATCCTGCTTTTAAATTTAAAATGCTGAATGCTGTACATTGTTAAATAAACCCTTATGTACAGGTGGGAAATCTGAGACATACTTGTACTGTAAAAGTTAAGAACATTTGGATTCTTTACTCCATTCGGCAGTGTGAATTCAGGAAGGTTTAGAAGATTATGTGTTCATGACAGCCCTGAGGATTTCCATCATTCTGATTTTCCTTCTAACTCTTTTTTGTTTTTGAAGAGCATAATGACCTATGACAACTAAGCTTTATTCTCTGTGGAGTCTGACATTGCTTCTATTTAATAGATCAGACAGTTTGTGATACATCAGTACAAGACACTTTCTTCCCCATGTCAGCCTAGGGTACCTCTTCAGTATTTCCCATCTGTGCTGACCTGTGTGATCAAGAGGTCATGTCCTGAAGTCAAACCCAGGATCGAAACACTCACTTCTACCATGGGCCAGACTATTAATGTAACCCATTTAAGTTACATCAAGTTGGAACTTGACATTCAATTTCTCAGTCCAGAAGCAATTATTTTTAAAGGAACATGCCAACAATATTGCTTGGCTTAGAATAGCAAAAGTTCAAAAGGGTAAAAAACATTTCACACCATAAATAAAGAATTGATTATACTTGAAAACAAAGTTTGTAATTACTACTGACATTTCTAAGCCTAGATGAGGTGCCTTTTATGTTTTAAAAACTGCTGTCGTTTATGCCACTGGTATTATGGGAACCTTATGTAAGGGTCTGAAATAGTCCTTTGCTGGTATTTTAAGGATCAAGAGGAAAGCATGACTATTTTGCACAATGCTTGGGCCAAACACATATTTTTTGTCATGTGAGGGTGCAAAATTCGCTGTGGGTGCTTAGCCTTTAGCAGGACAGGAATGCCTCCTTTCACCCCAATACCTCCATTAGTAGGACCACTGGCATAATTAGTAAACCCCAATTCTTTGGGATGGAAAACTATGCTATTCTTCTTGTGTGAAAGCCAGACCTCCAAGGTGCTAACAGGTTTTAACCAGGAATAGCCCCGATCTGGGTCATCAGATCTGTGCTTAAAGCCATAGTGCTTGTTTTTTCCATAGCTGTTATAGCCCTGAGTGCACTTTACTAGACTGGCCAAAGACCAATATTCCTGAACTCCATGTGGAAGATTCCGCTAATCAAACTGTGTGGTGCAAAAGCTAAAAACTGATGTTAAGAATTTGGACTAAAAACCAGTGTTCATCACAAAGTCTTTGAGAAATAGCATCTTCCAGATCGGGGTCTAACGACTGCATTGAAATAGCAGCTAAAACTAGAGTTTGCTCATGTGTAGTAGATGCTACACCCAGAGAGTATTTCACGCGCCCTCTACTGGCTACTACGTACAGCAGGAGTACGGAGAGCCTGGTTCTCTAAGAGCTCTTACATCTCTCAGAGCTCTGGGGGTGCCTAAATGGTGATGTTAGTTCAAATAAATTGCATATTTTAACATATTAGGGCAACATATCTTTTTGCGGGGTAATAGAAATAGCGGTTTACCAAGTGAAGCCCTTTACCAAGTAACGAGAATGCCATCCCACTGCTATGGGTTATTTGGGGATGGTTATATGCGAGAAATGGTATTTCAAAGGCATATAAAAATCTGTGAATGTGAAAACAGAGTAGCTAAGCTACATAAACCCCATAACCTCTACAAAAGTGAAGTGCTGAATGGCATTATACCATTTATATTTGATGCCATAGCAGGCTAACAGCAGCCTGCATACTTTAATCTTAAATAAGTTCACTCATGCATCTTGACTTTTTAATCTGAATATAGGCCAATATTGCTTTCATAATGTATATACAGGTTTGGCATGCAAACATCACACATTTCCCACTGTTAGAAGCCATGCAATTACAATAATTAATTAGTAATAAAGACTAACATAAACTCTGTTTATTAACAAGCATACGTATGGCACGCTGCAAATATTGCAGAAAGGAATGAAGGTAGACCTTTCATTCTTACCACAAAACAATCCAGCCAGAAAACTGTACACTTAAAATAGAAAAGATGAAAGTTGTCGACCTTTTCAATTAGTGTTCAAAGAAAGTTTTTCTATAAGCAGAGCAATAAAGTACTCTGAAGCAGCTATTATGTATGTGTTTACATATATATTTGTGTATTAGTGCATATACGCATATGTACACACATTTATACATACACGCATATGGTTCAGAACTACTTGTCCATGGGCCATTTCTAACTGAACTCCTCCAGCTTCTCCAAAGTCAATCCTGAGTTCCTCCATTATGAGGGGGAAAGTAATGCCTCTTAAACGTTTGGTAGTATAATTTACTGTATTTCCAATAAACAGGATTTTAATGGGGTTCACAATGGTGAGATTATTAAGGCTGTTTTTGAAATCACCTGTTGAGTAAAACACTGAACTACTAAATTGGGTCATTTTATCACTTGACATTTGACCTTAAATATTCCATAAACTAGGATGTATTGAGGAAGTAAAATATATTAGTCTCACAGCACAGGTCGTCTCTTCACTGTCTACTTGCTAAGCCTTTTCTCCAGATTAGTGAAAACTATACAATGTGTACCTTTAAACAAAGTTCATTCCTGTTTGGGGACAAGTTGCGCATCTGCTTGACTTTGCAATTTGACTGTAATTCAAGCAGAATGATGTAAGCTTATACAATATGATGCTAAAAAGCATATGCCGTATAGTAGCTCCTGAGGTGGGCAATCAAATTCTTAAGAATTTGAGCGAAGCTCTGCTACCAGTTTAGTATGTCCAATACCTTTGATTTCAGCAGACTTTGTGCATGATTATCACTTAGATCACATGCTAAACTCTACTTTTGTTAGTGATTGTCTTTGCCATTGGATGTATGTATATATGCAAGAAACACCTCTCTTTAGTAAACGTGTAGGGCTATCTGTAATTCCCAGGTGTGCTAGACATGCAGACCTAGCATTAGGATGTACATCAGGAGATATACAGCAGTTTCTGTTTCTATTAGGGAAATGAGGATTACTGGTTTTTCAACAACAGGAATAGTAGGGCAAAATGAGTCCTATGTTTGGTTCCAGACTGCATAGTGTGTTGCTGGGCTGGAGCAAAGAAATGAAAAGGCCTGAGGGATTGTTCAACAGGGAAAGATGGAACTGAGTGGGTTCAAAAGCTCAGCCAAGAGGTGGCAAAACTGAATTGTAGGAGACTAGAAACACCTGAGGTGTGTCAATTAAAAAGGCTAGGAAAGGTTTATTCACAGTATTAAGAAAGAAATCGAAAAGGTAAGTAGGCAGAGCTTGAAGAAGGCCCCAGAAGGGAAATTCTTACTGGATATTTAGACTAGTTTTAAGAAGTAGTCAATCATATGATGGAATGACCTACCAGGAAAGAATGTCAGGAGAATAATAGGTGCCTGGAAAAGCATTATTCCTGCTGCCAAATAATATACAACTGCCTCTTTTTTTTTTTTTAAAAAAAAAAAAAAAAAAAAGAACAATTTTTGCAGGTTCTGGACTTACAGATTCCTTAAATCTAAGCACATTATCTGTCTCCGTGTTGGAAGATCTGGGAGCTTATGTATTGAAGGCCATTCATCCCCTCCTCCTTCCCTTCAAGGAAAAAAGCTTTTCATGCTAAAAAGTGTTTATGTGCAACATTGTTTAACACAGAGAGATGTGCCAGATTCAAAATATCCACTGCTTGCAGGCTCTGTCAATCATGTTGGACTACATTATACAACTTAACGTATCAGTGTAACTAGAGAAAATAGATCATAGTAATGATGGCTCAGCTGTCAAATTTTAAAGCATAAAATTCTATACATGTTCTGAAAATAATATTTGTAGATGCTTCATAGCGTTTTAATTTTGTATATTTCTAACGAAAAAAAAAAACCCAAAACACACACACAAAAAAAAACCCAAACACCCCAAAACATCTTGATATTTGTGCATTCTTGTTTCTGAATGATGCAGAAGTGATGGCTGTGATCTCTTTGCATTTCCATTGCAACTTGTAACAAGGAGTTATTTCTCATACATATTTCTCAGGAAAAAAAAAAAAAGGTATACCAGAACCCTAAGTATCATTCTTACAGTTGCAAACAAATTTTCAGGTCTGGGGGCTAATTCTGTAAAGTGTTGTCACGAAAAACTCAAGGACTCCTTTCTTAATGACCATGGTTTAACTTTTACAAAATTTTAACAGAATGTCATTTCCAGTGAAAATATTCTTCAGTCAAAAGGTTTCCTTGTACAATGGGAATAATAGGGATAAGTTGAACTTTTCAACAAAGCTGAGTTTTACTTCATTAAAAGGAGTTGTCTGCATAGTTAGTGCCCATGCTAGGTTCATAGTTTGTACCTGTGATATGAAACTATTTCAGTCTCTACTTGGAGCACATTAAATATGGTAAATGGATCTGATGATGTACAAATATATCATTCATGGGTTGTTGTGAAACTCCACTGTTCATAAGGTATTCATAAGGTATTGGCATACCTTATGATCATATTGGACCTTAGTCTTTTTTTCTGTTTTTCTGAAGTGGGGATAATAGTTCTGTAGTTCACAGTAGTATGTCAAATACAACTGAATTTGCTTGTATTCATGAAATGTTCAGATTTTAGTGAGGTGAAACCCAAGCTGCAGTATACTGTGGTAAATATAGAAAGATTATCAGGTGGTATCAATATCTCTTAGAGATACGTGCTGGTGTTTTCTGGTGTCTCCCACTAAACCAGAATTCTTTAGCCAGTGCTAAAAACTAGGTAGCCATTACAACTAAAGCTGGTGCATTTAAACAGTTGCTTTCACAGTCTGCTGCTATGCAGGGAGCAACTTAAGTCCTAAGAAGATTAGTTTTTGCAAAAAATGTTATTAGGTTTTCACAAGGTATTTAAAGATACAGGCTGTTAAGGAGAGGTGTCATGGATAACATAATTCAGTCTTAGCTGCTGTGGTGATTTATAATTTATATTTATATTACTCAATAAAGTAAAAATTACACCTTCTTGCACTAAATGGTATTTCTTACAGTTGTAGAGGAGCACTACCTGCAGTAGAAATGAAGTAAAGATGTCTCATGAATTCTGAAATGGCAACTGATAAAGGAATGGCAAATTCACAAATTCTTCCAGATACAGCCTAATTTCAGTGCTGCCGTCAATGTTCTGAGGTATGCTTCCTTCATATGGCATTACATGGTATAGGGTGTGCAAATTGTGAGTTCAACCTCAGTCTTCCTTCTGGGAGACTATCCAGAAAAAGACTAATTACACTAACCTAACAATGAGTTTGGTCTGGGAGCTAAGCACGTGAGAAATGATTAGTGCTTATTGCAGTGAAAGCAGTTTGATCAATAGTGAATAAAGAAGCAAGCAAGAAACCAGTGAGCATGCTGCATTCTCGGAGCCTGAAACCATTTGCTGAGCTGTCTGCCTCTTTCCCTGGAGTAGTCGACAGACCAGGCCTAAAGAATGCCCTCTGCCATGCAAAGAGAATATCCTGACCATTTCCAAAACTTAAGAAAAAAGAGGAGAAGGAAGAACTCTGTGCAAAAATAAAGGAGGAGGGGGAAACTGAGAAGGAACCAATTCTGATGACAGCGTGAACATCTCCTTACCAGGATGCTACCAACTGAAGAAATGTTAAATAATATTAGTGGATAGAATCATGAAAAGCCTGTGCAAAAGTTCTTTCAAGATCAGAGGCTTTAGTAGAGATGGAAAAAGTACTTTAAAGTGCTAATTGTCTTTTTTGTGTAGGGTTTTTACAGGCAGCAAGTGCCTGCCAGGCCCTGAGGGCATTCTGTGTCATGCAGCCCTTGCCTGCACTGGTCTCCAAATGCTGGAGCTGCTAAAGAGTGGCTGGGAGCAGTGAGAGAAGGTCCTCCTACTCCTTCCCCCTTAAGCTTTTGAACAGGAATATACAGAGATCACAGAGTCTGGAACAGAGATAGGGCAGCACTGTAAAAATATCTCTAGGAGAGCAGTGACTTCTTCCCCATGCTCAGAGAACAGCAATACTTTTTCATGTTTTACTGCACAGCTGCCCAGCACAAAAGTTGATTTTGTAAGAGAACCTTTCACAGCAGTCTCACAGTATAAGAGGGATTCTGTACTCATTGTGAATCAAACTTAGACAGAAAAGATATGTTTGCATCCCAGTTACAGCCTTTCTGCAGTTCCAGAGTGGTAAGAAGCCTATACATACATACATCAAGCCCTAATTCTGTTTTTCAGCAATTCACATGTGTAGTAGTTGTATTTGGAATTTCTCTTAAACCAGCTAACCTTGAATGGGTGCCTGATAGTAGCAGCATTTTTCTTCTTGAACCCTTACTTGTACAGGAGTAATAATTAGCTAACAGTACCTCCAGACCTGTTAATTTTGAACTTGAGTGCCTGCCTTGCCTGTGGGAGAAGCCTGAGTCCAACTGAAAAGATGATTGGTGCCATTGAAAAGTTCTTAATTTTGAAATTGTCTTTTCTCTCGTATCTCCTCCTTTTTTATCCTCATTCTTTTCTTGAACAGTCTTGTCTTCTTATAAGGTCTCAGAATCAAGAGAAAATAACCTTGTAAACTGTGATGATGGGCCATGAAATAAAATTAATTAACCTAGTGTAATGGAGGAATGATTAAATACTGAGTGTGAACAGCTGAAGGACAGAGGAGGAAGTAAAGGAAAAAAATAAAACTTGGAGTTTGGGGGCAAGATGATAACTTTGCTATTCATCTACTTCATTTATTTTTTGCAAGGCTCGCATCACTTTATATATCTAAGAAAGATGGCAGCTCTTTGATCACTGTACTGGTGATTAAGAAGGGGATTTAAAAAATAAAGAAACCAAAACAATATGTTTGTAAGTTTCAGCTTCCCAAGTCAGCGATAATGTGCCTACTATTGTACCCATTAGTCATAAATAATATTTATACCTGTGTAATACTGTCACAGGCTGGGAGAGGAGTATGGCTGGCTGTGACAGCCTACTTTGTTGTCTGCTGAATGGTCTGCCTATAGCAGCATCTAAAGATATGCAGGGAAATGGAATCCAAATGCCCTGTGTCCTTCTGTGTTACTTTCACCCTGGTTTAAATGTGGAGTGAGAGTCCAAAGGATTCAATTTTTAAGCACCGGCCCCATGATGTTCACAGTTCAGCATCTGCACTAGGTTTTCTTTAGTTCGTTGAGTGTTCAGTACTCTCCCATACTGGCCATTTATCTGCCTCATCTTCTGGCTCCAGGAGACAGTTACTTTCCCCAATGCATATGCCAGGAATTGAATATGCATACGACACCAGTCTGATCATATCATTTTCTCTTGCTACAGTCCAACAGGCTGGGAAAAGGGCCAAGGAAATTTAAAAGGGAAAAACAGAAGACAAGGCAAATAAACGAAAAGGCCAAAAAACACTCAGGAATTCATGATACCAAAGCAAGCAGCAGTGCTGGTGGCACAGCTGGCACGTAGTGCATAACAAGACACCAGAAGTGGTAAGGTCCTCAGCCGCCAGCATTTGTCTGCACATCAGCAGGCACCCTGCCTAAAAACAGGTTAGTGGTCTCTACTCCTCTTACACTCTGCTGAAGCTAAATGGATGCTCTTCATCCCTGCTGGCAGCACTGTCCCACCCACCCGGGCACCATGGGCAATGCTGCTTTTGAGGCACAGGGAGCACCTGCCCGCCTTGCACACTCACCGCTTCTGGGCTCAGTTCAGCACCAGAATGTGTCACTTAGACCTTGCAAGTTCAGAAGCTCTTTAATTTTGACATGGTGTGAAGTTTATTACAACCTGGTGAAACGAGTCACTACCAAATCCATAGCTCTGCCCTCCTCCTTTCCCACATGTTTTCATAAGCAAAGTGAAAAGTTTAACCTTTGAAATAAGAGTCTTTTTAAAAAATATGCAGTGCTAGAGCAATACAATATATCCACAGTATGAAGAGACACAGTTCTAGGGTAACTGTTGCCTTTAGCTAGCAGTAACAAATCACAAGCCCTTTAAACCAAAGCCCAATCTATTAAAAGTACTGTTGTGCTAGGGGGCCAGCATACCAAGGTAATATAAAAAATCAAGGGCTTGCTACTGCAGAAGTACTGAGACCTCTTGAAATCTGAGTATCCCCAAACTATTTGATTTAAAAAAGAGCTGAAGAAGTTTAACCCTTTGTAGAACCTATGCAGAAATTTTCTATCTTGGATGTGGGATAAGGCATATAACCAATGGCCTCAAAGACTTTCTAGCTGGGATAAAGTCTCAAGACTGGGATTTTATTTTTATTTTTTAAGATTAAAATTATATAAATAATTTTGTTTGCAGATTTGTTCCTTCCAAGACATTTGGTAGGACTACTGACTATTTTTCAAGTCACCTGCACAACCACTGTCTATAACAAGATACTGCCAGATAATATTTATTCCTTTCTCTCAGCTGGGTAAGGAAATATTTCATCCTGACAGAGGTATGTGTTTAGACTCCATTATCTCCTGCCCTTGGGCCTAAAACTGTAGTCTGAAAGGTAGATATTCTGTTTTTCAGTTGAATTACAGTGATTTGTTTGCAATCTTATCCAGTAAGTTCAAAGACATTATTTTATGCTTGTTACAAAATTGGGAAACATCCTCATTTTAATGGTACCTTTCCATTGATTTCAATGGCTTTTGGATTGGGCCCTAACAATACAGAGTATGTGGATTATTATTTCTTCATATTACCCTGAACAGTGAAGTATTATTATGATGTTCTGTGAGTGCTTTACTGAGGAGAGAGGCATAATAGAATACTGAATATGATTTATTAAAGAAAATCTTCATCCTGTTTCAATAGGAATCTGGGGGTTTATATATAAAGCACATACAACTATTCAGGTGTAAGGGATGGAAGAACTCCTGACCTACAGCCACACAAATGTAGGACTTTATCCATTACATGTACTGATACTCAGATGAAAGGATCTGAACTTTTTTCCAGTTGACTGTTAGTTCATACACATAAGATAAGCACCCATATACTGAGAGATCCTGACCAGGGATTCATCTGTTACCTTGACTCATACTACTGCTATCAACTCTAATCCTAAATCTTCTTTAATTCCCATTAAAACATGAGGTTTACTTATGAATTTGGCTATAATTAGAGAAATTACTTATCACCATCCACTCCACCCTATAGGCTTTTTGTGTCAAAGCTTCTGACATACAAGAAGGTTGAGGCTCCTTTTGAGCACTTTCTACTCTCAGATTATCTGAGGGAAGGAGAAGGGCCAGAGAGGAATCTGTAGTGTTACTTGGTGTCCTGGGGAGATTGGCTGCATTATATCTAAGGGCTGTTAGAACAAAGTCTGGGAGCCTAGGATGCTAGGTGCCTGTTAAAGCAATCCTGCTGTTTTTTCAATAAATATGCAAATTGCTTGACAAAGTTGTGCCTGGCACAGGCCAGGGGGGAAAAAAAAAAAAGAAAAAAAAAGAAAAGAAAAAGAATTTAAAATTTAGCCCCTCCTGAAAAACAAAGGCAGGGAAGGACCTGAAAAGAGTAGCAAGATAAACCATGTTTTTGCAGCATGTTACTGAATGACATTTCACGTGCAGCTTTTACAACCATCCTTGTTAAAAATTAAGTTCTTCCTGCTTCCAGCTCTCTGGGCATGCTGTTTGGTAAGAATAACTATTTTGTGGGGGTTTTTTAATAATGAAAGTTATATATAGCATCCAACAGGTACATGGAGAACTAAACTTACATAATGTTTTGAAAAATAATATAACATAAAATAACATAAATTGCATACGAAATCAGCAGAAATTTCAGGGTCTCCAAGGCTTTTCTCAATCATGCTTTGGAGAGTCTTGCATTGTGATTGATCAGCTTATCTATTGAAAAAATTGATTTAAGATTAATAGATTTAAATAGATTCTGACACTTTTTTCAGATCAGTTAGAGTCTGCCTGTACTCCATGGAGAGTAAAGGAGTACTCCATGTGAATTAAATCAGCATCATGACCCAAATCAAGCAAACAAGCCAGGTGAAGGCAATTGATAAGGAAATAAGAGGATAAAGGATGATGAATAAACAAGGAGGTACCTTCTGGGTTGTCTGACAGAGCATACCAGGTTTTAAATTAGGGCAAGAGGGGAGGAAAAGAAACTTGAGAGCTGGTCATCACTGGAAGGAAGCGAAGAAGAAGCACGTGAGGAAGTAAGGATGCTCAGCCGAGCCTGGGGGATAGGGCAAGCCTTAGTAGAGGCCTCACATTATGCTCTCCTAGGCAGAACAAAAGAACAACAGCAACACTTAGTGACAGGACAGGGAAGGACAGTTAAGGGGAAGGGATGGAACAAAAGCAAAGTCTCAATGCCACTTTGAAGAAAAACAAGTCGGGAATTCAGAGAGAAAGTTGTGCTCTTCATATACTTTTGTACCCGCTGTGTTGGAGACAGCGGTCACACAAGTCACTGGGAGACACATGGAAGTTTATAAGCTGTTCAGGAGATGAATGGCATGAGAAAGTAAAGGCTGGTTAAATTATTCCAGCTATTAATGATTTTTTCTTTCAGGAGGAACAAGGGAATGGAGTTGACAGAAAAACATTGTAGATTTGGAAGTGTACAGTCCAAACCCAACTTGTCTATAGCTGTGCTAAATAGTGCAGTCTGTGTTAAACAGAAATCTTGCCCCATCTTTTTTAGGATTATGTTTGTCTGTAACTTTGATAGGTTTTTTCCCCTTAAGAGCACAGTTATGCGCACCACTTGGAATTACTTTTGATTTAAGCTAGGGGTCCTCAAACTCTTTAAATAGGGGGCTGGCATGTGGATTAAGTGGCAGGCAGTCATCTGCGGCTGCTTGGTTTCCCCCCCCAACCCTGGGGGGCGGGGGGTGTATGTAAATACCCGGTGTGTGTGTGTGTGCAGATTTGGGACCCTGGGGGGCTGTATCCAGCCTGCAGGCTGTAGTTTGAGGAAACCTGACTTAAGCTGTAGGATATCACCAACACGCTCCGCTGCCAAACTTGCACAACAAGTTGCCTGGTGCTCAGATGAAGGGGTGTTCCTGGCAGCGCCCTGTGCGGCGCGGGGCTGCCTGAGGAGCATACCAACAGAAACACCGGGAGCTTCAGGGGTTGTTTCATGGATGCTTTATGAAAATACTCTCTCACCTGTTATTCATTGTTTTCATTCATGTGATGTAGTCCCTGGGCACAGTGAATTTCAATCTCGTGATGAAACAGCTGCTTGCTGAAGCGTATTGCGTAGCTCAGGCAAACGCGGTTAGGAGTGACGGTGCAGGTGGTGGCAGAAACCTGGTGGCTCTCCTTGGCCTTGGGGCCCTGCCTGGGCCATCCACTCTCTCGCTACGCTTACAAATTGTGCGATCAACTCCCTTGGTGCCATACAAATGGCTACTGGCCGTGGGCATGGTGACCACCAGAAGGGACCCTTTGCACTAGGGCACCTTAAAACACACACCTGGTTTTAAAGGTTGATTGACGGCCAGGCCTAAACAACTGGACGTGGCGGTACGTCATTTCCTAAGCTTTCACCAAAGGAATCTTACCGGTAAAGCCTGGCTTACAGCTGCAGATATAGCCCTCGGCCTTGTCGAAGCTGAAGGCGGGCGGCAGGCCGGGCACGCTGCCGTAGTGGCGGGCCCAGGAGCGCTCCACGCAGTGCCCCCCGGGGCGGCAGGGGCTGCTGCGGCACTCCCCGATGTCCTCCTCGCAGCGGGTGCCTGCGTAGCCTGCGGAGGAGAAGGCCTTTAACTGATGCACTAGTCATTTCATTCCAGACCCGAGAATACTACTGTGAGTGAACGCTGTGAGTGTTATTAGGTGTGCTTGGTTTCAGACTGTCACGTGCTAAAAGGCGTCCTCTACCTCTGGCAAGCGTGACCATGTCCTTGCGGTGCTCTGCCTGGGCTCAGCAGCAGGGCATCAGTCTGCCTTAGCTAGCTGGGCTGGGCTGGGCTGTGCAGAGTTGGGGTCTCATGCTTTTTTAGGAAATAACTTGGAGAACTGTGTGGAAAATGAGGTGCTGTGTTGTGCTACAGATATGTTCTCCGGTTGTGTGACGCTTTCATTGTCTTTTGCACCACCTCCCTATGACAGAGGAGGGCAGGGAGTAGAAATGATTTGGTGCCTGTGAAGGGCTTTGTCTTAAAAGTGCCACAAAACTCCCCAACTTCTGGAAAATGCTAAGGGTTACACCTAAGTTCTCAATTTCTAATGCACCAAGAGCCACGTAGTACAACACTGGCTCCTCAGTGTGCTGCGCTCCTGCATCCTCAGTAAGGATGTGAACGTTAAACTTTCTAGGGAGACTTCTTGCAGTTAGTCCTCACACTGAAAGATTTACAAAGTCTCACAGGGTCTGTGCCCCCGCTAGGGGTCTGAGAGCTTTTAGCAAATGGCTGGGTATGCAAGCGTTGCCAGTAGAGAACACAGCCCAGTGTGTTTTACCCTACGCTGCTAGACAGAACAACTTGCACTGGTTATAAGAAAGAGACCAGTTTCTCCAATGAAGCGTCTGGTTTAAAATTTACTCATAACAGACAACATTTTGCATTGAAAAAAAGTAAGTTTTTAGACTGGTGTAAAGGTCATGGTAATGAAGACTAAAAAAGGGTCAGCCACAGAAGTGATTCGGGTATCGCACAGGTTGAAGTATTAAGCAACTGGGAGATGGATCCCAACTTTGACTTATCTCCTGTCTTGGCTCCTCAATATTGGCATTTTTAGATTTGCCCACTTGTGCTGTGCAGGGAAATCAATCCCTGGCTGGAAAAGGCATCAACTCACCCATAGGGCTCTGACCTGTGATGAGTGAAGCCCATCTAAACACATGCCCATAGAGTATTTTTAAGATTATGCAGCTTCAATACTTTATTGTATCAGCAAAGAAAAGAAAAAAAAAAAAAAAAGATTTTACTACACCAGGAAAGAGAGTGTTTATAGGAAAACTTAGACCTTACCTGGCCAACAGTGGCATGTGTAATTGTCAGCGTTGTCCTCACAAGTGCCGTTATTGTAGCATGGTTGTGACCAGCATAAGGGAGTTAAGGTCTCACAGTGTAGGCCCATAAATCCAGTACCGGTACAGTTGCAGCTGTACCTGCAACACAGAATGCAATGTTCACTCTAGCTGGAAGTCAAGCGATCTGGGCTTTGTTCCCAGACCTGCGCAGCTCCTTGTGTAGCCTTGGCTAGCAGCTGGCAGAGTTGAGTCCAGGCTCAAGACCTCCATCTGGTGCTCTAGGAGAAAGTGCAGAAACTGGGAACGAACAATGAGCTTTTTCCTGAAATATGTGGTTTTGTCTGGGGAAAAATCTCGCTTGTGATTTCAAATTGGTTTTGACATAATTTTTTCTAAGAAATATTGAAGGGTTTTTTTCCTCTTTTTTGTTGTTGTTTTTTTTTTGTTGTTGTTGTTGCTTAGTTGGTTGGTTTGGGTTTAATTTTTTTTGGGAAAAAAGTTTCTGTAATTTCCAACGCAATCTTTGTAGGCCTAACGTTATTCACAAAATGAAAAGGACAGAGGCAGTAAGTGTGTCAGCATCCTTTTCTCTTGGACTGGCTGGTTGAAATTGAATTTGCAAAAAAATAAGGTGGTTTCTGTACCTCAACTGAGTGATATTTTTTCTTTGAAAAACAATATTTTACTGTTAGGTTCAAACAAAAATGTCAATTTCTTGCATAGTTCCACAAAATAACAGGAACATGAGCTACCTTTTGATAGCCATGTTACTATTGTGGGTTTAGAAGTAAAGAAAGTAGTATATATAAATCAACAATGTGCAGATAATCAGTAACATCTGGAGTTTTTTGTTGGTTTCGGGGTTTTGGTGTTTTGTTTTGGATTTTTTTTTTTTTTCAAGTGAGCTAATTATTCTAAAATGCATGACTCCTATGCTTAGGTCATAAGGTTTAAGGCTAACTTGTACATGTCATAGGAAAAGATAGGCTTTTGCATATTAACTTATGTTAAATGTGCATGCTTGGATGATCTTTGTTTAATAATTATCAGAAACAAAAAATTATTCTTACATTTTATTTTACCTTAAAATGGTACACTGGTTATTGTACAATTGAAGTCATGAGGAATCTTGTTTAACAAGAGATAAGTATGCTTATTTTATAGTTTCTGTGTTTACTATCCAAGTCTTAGACTTGGAGTAAATACATGGAGAGAAAGCAAAGTTGCTGAACATAAGGGAACATCAGAGAACAACTGGCTCCTGCACTTTAACAGACCAAAAAGCGTAAACTTTTTACTATGCTGTTTTAAGTTCACATAAGCAGAAACTTCTGGCAGGCCACTTTATTACTAGTGTATGGATTATTCTTAAATCAAAATCAGAGATGACTTGGATCAGGTGGCATATGAATTTAGGATATAAAAAGTAATGAAGATGTGAATCAGAAAAATAATTCTTATTCCAAGGTATGTTCTCAAAACAGAAGTCTCTTTCTTCTGCTATATTTCTCACACATTTCCTCCATGTGCCTTCGGTTTGGTGCTGTTCAGCTTTAAGGTGAAAGATATTTTTTTTTCTGCCATAGTCCATGCTTCTTTTTCCCTCTGGTCCAGAATCACAGAGCAGTGAGGAATATTTACAACTCGCTGCTTAATGTGAAGCCCCACCTGTGTGCCTTTTTTCTCAGGTATCTGTAAGTGTTTGACATTGCTGTTGACTTTCAGGGATTCTGGAGGGTGCCCTACTTGTGGGCAGGCTATGACTGAGCAGGCAGAGGGGTTTTTCTATTAGGAATGATACTTTTAGATACTCTACCTAACATATTTTTGGGGGGGTTTATTTGATGTTCTCACAATAAGCAGAAAGCAATACATGCAGATGTTCTTTCCTATGCAATCAAAATTGCATTGGAGGTCCTGGGAATATTCCTATGGAAAAAAGGCCTGGAGCATGCAGAGGCATCTTCTGTGCCTATGCACACCAGGTTTTGTAAGTCTATCTAAGGCACTTCTGTAAATTATTGAGTTTAAATAAGAAATGTTCAATAATGTGAAACACTTTTAAGAGCTCAAGTTCTACTTTATTGCATTCATGAAACATCACTGGAAGATCAGTCTGAAATTTGGCAGAGAATTTGATTCAGTATTTGTATTTATGGCTTTTAATGTTAAATCTGTCGCCTCGCACATTTCTGTGAGAGCTGGTGGCACACACAAAAGACTCAGCTGTACTGTAGCATTAGTCAGAAAAGAAAAAAATACTGTTTAAAGACTACAGTTCTTCATTTAACCCCAAAAATATACAAAAGAAAGGAAATTGCTAGACACCCTTCTGTTTTGAATTGCTTTGTTGTCAAACCTTTTTCATCATGTAACGAATGTGGTAAGAGCTTCAGTCATTCTCCAGATATCCTGCAGTATTACAAGCCAATTAAAATTGCTCTTACATGTATCTCAGCTTTAGCAGCTAGAAGAAAAATGAGTAGGATTAAGTCTGGCCTGAATGAGCATCCCAGTTGCTCACCTCATGTGTGTATTCTCAAAAGGCTTGCAGGTTACTAAATGGATCTGCTGTGAACTAGTCAGGTGCAAGGTGACCTCCCTCTCCCTGCTGTCGTGCTTTAGCTACACTAGAAAATAGTAAATTGCTTTGTCCTATTCAGAGTCATTCAGCGCTGCTGAAAAGGAACTCTGCAAGGTTGGTGCCATGTCACCACACTGTACAGAAGTTCATTCCCAGAACATGATCTCTTCTCCCTCATTCAAAGCAAGCATGCTTTTTGCTGACATGACTTTTGGACTGATTTTTGGGGCACCAAAATCTTCAGAACTGCTTTATAAAATGGAAAATACACAATAGAGGACAAATCTTATACTGGTGAGAGGAACATCTGCATGAATACACTTGTAGTCCTTCAGACTGAGCTTATACGTATGTATTTTCAGTTTGGGAATCTCACACTGAGTATGCAAAGTCGGTATCGGTGAATGAGTGCCAGAGCTCTGGCTGCCTAGGATGTGCTTGGACCTCTGTGTAGGGCTGTTAACAGCAGGTGGAGAAGCTCGCTTTTCTGCTGCCTTGCATTCTATCCATTTGTGGGTGGTTTTTTATTTTTTTCTTTGCCCATGGACTGCAGGTTATTTTGAATAAGGAACTGTTGTCCTATATGCCTGTAAAGTTCCTGACACATCTGCTAATGATAGCTATTACTATGGTTACTATTATTACAGTTTTCCTCTGCCTCTCTTTTCTAATGCTTCTGTCCATCGGTGTGAGCAGCTGCTGTTGGCAAATTCAATTTTATACACTGTCACATCTCTCTTGGAAACTAAAGTTTGATGAGTGTTAGAAACAGAATTAATCTCTAAATGACAGTCCTTAGGACCAGAGAATCAACATGTAAATATAAACATAGAAAATTTACTTCTTGGTCAGTCTTTGCCATAAATATTTTGTTGTCCTATTTGCTTTAACATTGGACTTACATTCTTTAACCCTTTTTAAATTTAAACCAAAATCAGTGCAAGATCCAGGACTGGAATCCACAATTTGAAATGCAATTGGCTACCTGGCTGTGCAGGCTCTCCTAGCGTTCCTGTCTGCAAACAGAGGAGCTAATAGCACCTCAAATTAGCGTTACCCAGCTGTAGAAGACGTACCCGTTGGCACGGTCCATGCACTGGCCCCCATTGAGGCACGGCCAGCTGACACACTCATCGATGTCTGTTTCGCAGAGGTCGCCAAGGAAGCCTGGTGCGCAGGAGCAGGCAAAGCTCCCCAGGGAGTCGTGGCAGGTTGCACCATTCAGGCACGGCTGTGAAAAGCACTCATCTATTTCCAGCTCACAGTTTGTACCTTCAAAAGCAAAGAAAATAAGCAAATAGTTAGTTTTGGAGATCTCAGCAAGAATCCTCTTTTTTTTTTTTTTTTTTTTTTTTTAAGCAATTGCCTATTTTTAAAAGACATTTTGTCTTTAGTGTGCATTGCAAGACCAAACCAGCTGCTATTTGCAAGAACAGGTAGAATAACAACTTTTTATGTTAGCGCATGGAAACAGAACAAACTAATTTTCAGATTATTCAAACCATGCTACAATACTATTTGTATAACACTATAACACAGAAGTGACTAGTAATTTAATGATGTCAGAAGAGTCCATTTAAAGCTGCACAGTTCATTGTAATTCATTGGGAAGTTGCCAGTGTAGCTGTGCCTTTTTCTTAACTTTTTTAAAGATTTAGCAATATGTAAATAAATTGTCTATGATGCCATGTTTGCAACAGGTCAGAATCTCAGAGCTCCTCTTTGGAAATAATGAACTAAATCAGTTCTAATATTAGTTACAGCTACTTATGATAGTTGGCAGGTTAAACGTACACTCCTTTTTTCTTATCTCTAGAACAGTCCAGGAGACACAAAGAAAATTTCTTAATGTTTTGCTGCTTCTGCTTTGATTATTTAAAGGGTTTGCATGTTCATGCATTTATTTAGTATTTTGAGTAATAGAGTGATAGTTTAAAAATAATTTTCACCTTCCAAGTCAGTTTGTTTTAACAGCTACGGTATCAGCCACAAACCAGATGCAAAATGGCAAATTATAATGAAGAAGCCGCTTTTCAGTGTACTTCCCTATCCTTTATTTGGCTTACCAAAATAGCCATAGTATTGTAAATAGCTTTCAGAGGAATTTCCTACTTGAAAAAGAATCTGTAGCCCCGAGATTGGGTTCCATTATTTTTATTTTTTTTTTTTGAAAGGTGAAGTTTTCAGTACAAGATGATGGGGCAGGCTTTCAAAAGATGGGAGCAGACATCTTTTGATGATGGGTATTGTCTTGGCAATTTATTTAGGAGCTCATCTCTAATTCTTTATGCTGTTTTTGCCGGCTCTGTCCTGCTGTGAAATTTGTACATTCTAACTCAGAATTTCTTTCTCAAAACACTGAGATTGCTAGTATTTAGCACTGTTGATTACTAATTTATTTTCACCCTTTTAAATGTAACAACTTTTTTTAAAACAAACAAAAAAATCCATATTATGGATAAACTCTGGGAAATGTCTTAAAATGCCAAAACAAAATTTGAGTATGTTAATCGTAACAATTTTTCATTGTATTTAAACATTAAAATGCAAGTTCATCTTTCCAGTCATTGAGAAATATTACTGCTGTAACGTTACAGAATATATTTTTATAGTTCCTTGAGACCATGTATAGAATGCTGGATGGGTGAAGTTGCCAGGTCTGAGCCTCCAGATGAAGGTTCTCTGATCTAGCTGCTCCTTTTAGCAGAGCCTGCTGTGAGACCCTAGCACAGGAACGCTCTGTTATGGCTTTATGGTAATGTACATTACATCAAGATACAGTAAGCAATCCCTCTGTGGTCATTGCCCTGTGAATTCACTGTAATTATAAACAATGTGTTTGCAGAAGTATGTCTAGTGACCGTAAATCTGCCAGAGCTTGTTAACAGCTTACTGTGAACACTAAAAATCATGTGACAAAACAAGCCCTGTTCAACTGATCCTCAGTTCAGCCAAATTCGAAACTACAGGCCTGAGAACAGCCTGACAATTAACATGAGAACATAGTGTTGTTGTTTTGGTTCATGTCTTTAATCTATCAAGCCCAGTAACCTGCCTTCGGCAATGTTGCCACAGAAGAAAACTTCTCTCTGTATAATGCACCCAGCCAATGTGATATGCCATGTAAACGGGGGGAATTCCTTCCTAGCCTCTGCTGAGTGTGCTGTCAGGCTTTCTTATATGTGAAGAAGAGAAATGAAAAGATTAGACCTGCATTTGCACCTCAGTCTAACATTCTGTCATGAATATGCTCTATGCCAAATATCATATGCCAGAAAGGAAAAAGAGCACCAAGCCCTGCCACAGTTATTGCATGGGGCTATAGCATCGAGAGCAAAGGCATCCCATCCTAGAGCAGGCAGAGTATTTCAGCAGACACTGAACAGCACAAGTGGTTTGAATTGAAAGGCTGGGAAGGTGGATAGAAGTGATATTTATAACTCTTGTTGTTTCTTTAAAGAGCTAAGATTATTTCTTATACTGCTTGCTTTTCAAACGAGTCCTACTGTGCGCTTCTTTGTACAGCCCCAGTCAATAAAAAGTAAATGCAGACAAGGATGAAAGAAATACAGCCAACATTTTCAAACTTGCCTGCCTACAGATATATTGTAAAATCACCTTCTGGTCAAAGATACTTTGCAGTGTCAGTGTAGTTCTGGAAGGACCTGCAAGCTCTTCGTATGGCTGGAAATTGGTATCCAGGTCACCTTTTCTGCCCTCATGTGCTGTAGTGCTGTGCTCGGGCAGGGCAGATAGAGAGGACTGTCCCCACATTCCCCAATCTGTATATAGTAATCTTAGTTGATGTCATTTGGATGGAGGGTGTCAGATAGCTATTTTCTAGGCACCAGCTTTAAAGGGCCAGGGAGAGAGCCATCAAAAATTAGAGAGAGGGAAGAGCTCAGTTTCTTGGAGCAAGGCTCATCCTTTTTGTGTGCAAGTCTACGTGTGCACAGATGTAAGTTGTTACAGGTCTTACAATACTGCACTATGCAGGCACAATTGTAAGAGGACAGTGATGCTAAATCAAAGGTTTCAGTACTGTGAAGTTATGGACTGTGACAAGCACGCTCTGGATGTATGCACCCTCTGCTAATGTTTATTTTGAAAACCCTTTGACGTGTGGCCAATACTGCTGGGCTCCTCTCACGTCACAGTCTTGTGCTTAGGAATCTCATCAGAACTGATAACCTGGGCTGAATCCTCTGCTCAGGCTTGCTAGGGCACAAGGCAAGGAGTGCTGATTTGAAACCTGAAAGCTGAGGAAGGGAACAGGCTTTCCACTTTGCCAACTGCTCTTGGATAGACAACGTTGTTTGCTATTGATACCTACAGTGATACTGTCCTGAGTTTGTGGGAGGTGACATCTGTACATGAGGTACTTCATCCCATGGTAGAAGCTGCTGTGCCTCCGCTTGCCTTTAAGTGCCTAAGACTTATGATGCATCTACCCTAAATATTTGCATGGTCTATACATAATTGATAAGAATACTGCATGACAACTTAAAAATCTACCAGAAATAATTTCCTTACCTTGTAGAGTTCATTCCAGATATGGTAACATCATAGTAAAAGGTATTGCACAAAGAATTTTGTACCTATTTTGTCTGTCACTGAAATACTTTCTCCTGCTGCTGTTTTGGGCTAAGACTGAGTTTTGGAACTGCCACGCACCCCAGATAGTTTACACTAGAATGCCCACTGGCCGCGGAAGACTGTCTTCAGCTGTGTCCAACAAGGTAATTAATGTACCTAGCTGGGGTGATAACAGGCTCTTACACCGTTCTCTGTTGGGGTGAATTAAAAGCAAGTGCAATTAGTGCAATGGAGTTAAAAATGCATTTGATTAAGGTAGCCAGCAAAACTTCAACAAACCAATTGAGCTTCATTATTTAACAGCTGTGTGACACATGTCTTGTAAATAATTTCACACATGCAGAACATTATCATAGAAACTGCAGATTTCATGCTAAATTTTCCAGTCTTTGGCTTTGGTGCATTCTAACCTCTTCCATTTGTGTAAGAATTATGTGTGACATTTCTCAGCTATTTTAAGAAGTGCTGCAGCATACCAATCATACAAAATAGCAGTCATAGTCCATGAAACAAGTAGCAACTACAGCCAGTAACTCAAGCATTTGGTTAACATTACTGCTGTAGATTTACTGTACGTTCTCTACCTACATATCAAGAGATATAACCTTTTTAACATCTTAGGGAAATGAGATGAAGCTGGATGACTTCCCACAGTAATTCACAGTGTCAGGCCAGGATAATAATGGTTGGCAAGATCCCCTGACAGAGTAAATAAGAGTTTTTATTACCAGTGGGGACACCTCAGGGCTCTCATCCAGTAATCCCTCTGATTTGTGCATTTAGCACAACTCACAACAAGGTGCAGAAAAGAACAAAAAAAATGCTTCTGATAAATCATTTTGTTAAGTAGCCTTTAAAAGCCCGTGTTTTACTGCTGAAGGAACAGTCTGCTACTCCTCTGTAGAATTATTATGATTAGTCTCTGCTCCTGGAAGCAGTGTCAAGGCTGTATGTCAAAACACTGCAGCCTCTTCTGTTTTGTATTTTAGACCTTTTCTCCTTTTTTGGTTCTCTCCTCATTTCCTAACTCTGCTTGTGCTGAGTGTGGAGCACTTGGTGACAGTTTGATTTTTGTTGAGAGCAGAGATCATCAGCCTGGGAAACAGCAGAATTTTGTGATGAAAGTGGAATGACCCCAGCAGAACAAGTTTCTTCCAGAAGTTTGTGTTGATCTAAATCTTAATTTCTTTTTGTTTGGGCTTTACTATTTTATTATGTTTTCTCTCTTTGTCTCTAAGGTATATATTTTGTCTCTTTCAAACTGAGTTCCCGGGCTATGGTATGGATCCAGGCCTGGACCCCACTAACAGTGCCAGTTAAACAAATACAGTTTCCTGACTACAACAGGAGGTCTGGGCTGAGGCTGATCATTGCAGAGTAACCATGCTGCTTGTTAATAGGTTTTTCCTTCCTTCTGCTCTTCGGCTTTCCCCCAGTTGTGTAGTTTTCTCCTCAGCTGGCCTGGGCTCAGACACCCGCTGGCAGCAGCGGGTGGTGGGAAGGTAACAAGCTTCCTTCAAATAACATTCTCAGTGCTCATGAGGGATATTAACCAGGGGCTGGCTTCCAATGAGTGCTGTGTCAGACACAGGAAAGCTGCTTTTTACCTCTGACTTCCCCTCCTGCATGGGGATTTGGGGATGGAGCTGTAAACCACATCTCTTATTTCTTATTCATTTGGATCACTTGAAGCAATAGCTGTTCCCCACCCCGCCCCCCCGCCCCCCACACCTTTGCTGTATGACTTTTTTTTTTCTTTGCTTACCTGACTGGCAACCTATCACTAAAATGCCTCCCCTTTTCTCCTTTTAATGATTCAGTGTGCTCTCTCTCGCAGTCCTATCCCTGAATACGGCTTTGAAATTTGAAGGCAGCTGTCTCCTGCTAGGATTATAAGCTCTCCAATAAAGGAAGTAGGCAAGAAAAATCACACCCGTACCTTAAAAATGAAGTCATACAAAATGGGATTATAAAAAAATGAGCAGTTTAGGAACCTGATGATACTTTTCTTTCTATTTAACTGAGATAATGTTCTAGTTGGAAATGAATCCTCTGTTTCTGGGAAGGGCAGAGAGAGAAAGTTTACGTGAAATGTCTAGGTTTAAGAGTACAGTTTGTCATGAATAGCAAATCAAGCAAGTCTAATTAGGCCTAATTTTTAACTCTGTCAAAGACAGGTTTGGTCTGAGGACCAAAAACTCTGAGGAGATGCATTTTGAGAATGTTTCTTTTAAAAGGAAAGATAACCTGCCCTGTGACATAGCTTGATGTTCACAAAACTGCTCTGTAGTTTCTGGTAAATGTGAGATTTCTTTAATCCTTGTCTATGTGATATCAGTAGTTTACAGTGATAAGGTAACCCATAATGCACCAACAGACACTGGTGATGGTGGATGGAGGCAAGATCGTGTGTAGGTGGGGGAGTTGAACTTGGAACATGAATTGTGATGGTTCTCCATGATGCAAAGAAAAAGTTATTCTAATGGTGCTTACCTGTGTACCCAAATGGACAGATGCAATCGTACTGTCCTATCTGGTTGAGACACGTTGCCCCATTCAGGCAGGGATCTGACACACATTCGTTCACTTCCAAGTCACAGTGCTTGCCTTGGTAGCCTGGGACACAGTAGCAGGAGTATTCATCAACCCCATCCCTGCACACTGCTCCGTTGTGGCACGGTTCAGAAATGCATTCGTCAAAGTCCATTTCACAGAGTGTTCCTGTGTATCCTGCGCTACAGAGGCAGGTGGGCCCAGCCAGGCCGTTTTGGCAGGTGCCTCCATGTTCACAAGGGTTTGTGTCACACACGCTGATGACTATTTCACAGGTAGGTCCATTATAGCCAGCAGGGCACTTGCAAGTAAAGCTGAGGTTTCCAGCAGAGCTTAAACAGGTAGCGTTTTGGAGACAAGGGTTTGAGGAGCAAGGATCAGAGGTTTTATTGCAGAGTTCCTCCTCGCTGTCCACTGATCCATCTGCACAATGGCAAGTATCGTCTTTACAGCCAGAAACACATGTAGAGTTCTTTTGGCAAGAGTTTGACAGGCACCTGGAATCATTCCTCATGCAAAGTGACTCTAGAAAGGAAACACAAAAAATCCTGAGGACTTCCACAGCAGTGGGAGTAACCAAGAGTGAAAGTGCAACTCAATACAACTGTACTTCAAAACCAACAGCTCCAATTGTTAGCTGTTGAGAAGAAAACAGGGCTGGTAACTGTGTGACATATTAGTAGACTAATAAATGTAAAATGAAAACAATTATGAAAATATGAGTACGTTGTAATTTCCTGTTCTCGCCTCTTCCAACAACCATGGCCTGGAGTGTCAGGATCACTTAACACTATATTAAGAGTACAGTTGCAACAATATTGGTGGTTGTCAGCAGATATCCAACAATATGGAATGCATTTAGGTATATTTAAGACAAATTTATTGGTTTTACTAGAGAAAGGAGTTGAACCACATTTTTCAATTCAATACCACTTTGTATTCTTTTGTGGTGGAAGTTTTTTCTATTAGATTTCAACAGAGCTAAATGACTTGGATACAGTTATAGCTCAAGTGGTTCAAACCATCATGCACTTCGATTTTCACTTCCTGATTAAAAATAGTAATTTGACAGCTGTGCAGCATTTCCACCACAGAGAATCGCCCAAACACCTGAGATTCAAAATAGCCCTCCAAGAGCCCTCCAGCCTCTGAGGCAGGAAGGGCATGTGAACATGGTGTAAACATGTTCCTTACTCTCCTGGAACTGATCTCCTGGCAGTAGTTGAAGGCCACTTTAGTTGCCTTGCTGCTGTAAAGAGTGAGTAACAATAACAATAGCTACTTCTCATTTCCCAATCAAGGAGCGAGCTCTTAGCAGCCTTGCTCATAACCCGCAGCTGAGAAACAGTGATTGAGTTTAAAGCAGTGAAAGTAGTGAGAGATGTTCTTTCTAGTAAAACAAGAATTTTCCATGAAACTGCATAATTTTAAAAATCACGATTAATTGTCTCCATAACAAAATAAATGGCTGTATTCAGATAAGCATAGCATACAAATGTAGGTATATACCTGCTGCCTTAAACTCCTTGTTAGGCATACTAAGCAATAGCAACAGGGTGCCAAATACTGAGTGCCTGAGGTAGGTATGTTGACCTGGGCTGAATCCTCCCCAGTTGCCGCTTCACTGCCAACAACATCAAGTGAGCTGGACTGGAGCTTGTGCACTGGTATGTGCTATTATCAGGTCGCCCAAATGCAGCACAGTCATAGGTGAAGAGTGCAATGGGGTTCTGTTGAACACTACCTTCCCCTCACAGTATCGCGTTCAGTATGGGTCAGTGGAAATGGAGTTATCATTTGCAATGTTTGGGAATTTTGTTACATATAAACAGACTCAAGGCTGTGGAGATGGTAAGACCAAAGGGGATGATTGCAAATGGTGTGTTTGCTCTAGACCTCTATCTTGGTCTAAAGGTAAAGCTTTTGAATGCTGAGGAGAGGTTAGTGAAAGAAATCGCGGAGTTGCCTCCAAATACTGTGCCAGTAAAAGGAAACAATGTCAGATCAAACCTCATAGACAGTGATTAATTGAGAGAAGAAAGGCAAGTAATTATTTACTGACATAAAACACTTAGAAGAGAGGGACCATATAAATACTGACCTGAAAAGCCAAATGCATGTATAGTATTTTAATTCCTACTGATCAAATTGGAAAATCTGATCTGAAGTGTAAGGAGGGTTTTGTCCAGTACAATTTTTTCTTTTGCAACTGATTTTCACCATAAGAAATCCTCTACTGTATAGCAACCATCTGAATACCGTCAGACTTCTAATGTGATTATGATGTGATGCTCCTCAAAATATGAGGGCAAAACTGTAAACAAATATTTTGCATATTGTTAGATATTGCTAGAGAAAAAAAAAAAGTTGTATAGCAGGAGGGAAAAAAAGCAGTCATATCTTGGCCAAGAATCTATGAAATAAAGCTGAATGTTCCTTTTGGAGGTAAGGTAATGATTCAGAAGGGAAAGACTAGTGGGCTGGAGAATGAAAGTTGCATCAGTCCTGTAAACATCCTATTTTCTTCTTTCAGTTTACATTTTTATTTTGGAGTTTTGTTTGGAAATATGAAGGGTATGTATCTTCGACAACAGTTACTTGAAATTGAATGGCAGAACAGTGTATGTTTGTGCCAGCAGGATGTTGTGGATGAGCTAACTTCTCCGAGAAATTCAGACCCATCTGCCAACAGTTTCTGATTTCTTCTTTGTTCTTGGAATTGAGATTCTGGAGGGAATAGAGAAGGATATGAGGTACTGAAAGAGAAGCAGTGTGTAGAGGTGCTTATCAGTAATGGAGCTAAACCAATGCTGATAAAGTCCTGGGACAGATTCCCGGCTGGCTGGGAAAGTGAGATGTTAGAGTTGGTCACCTGAGGATAACAACCAGCCGCTGGGTATTGTTACAGCATACAAACTGACTGATAAGGATGCATTTTCATTATGTGTATTTTAATACATGATATAATTTAATTCATTTTTTTTCCCAGGAAGGGGAAGTGGAGGAGGAAAGCCTCAGGCGGCTTTGCCAGTTTAGGAAGGACTGTACACAGGAGCAGCAGTGCCTCTGAGAATAAAAAGGACCAACCTGAATGAACTTGATGCTCATGAAAAGGTACATTGACTGAGTCAAATACCTAACAAATACTTGTTTGAACAAGCAGAATAGAGATTTCTGTAGTAACATCAATAGTAACAGTGACTAAAAACAAACTAACAGTGGTCTTAAATATTACATAGAAATAGTTTTTTGATTGGTTACTTTTGGGTGTTGCAGGTATAAGTAAAACCTGAGAAATGTTTCTGTTTGATCTATTTTTACTGTTGTGACGTTAGCTTTCTCTTCCTCAGCTCACCCTCATGCATGTTCTGATGTCCTAGCTTACATAATTTTGTATATTACCTATGTAGTTACTTCCTTTTCTTTAGCCTGGAAAATTACAGAGCTTATTGTAATCTATTAATTACAGTTAAAATAAGCAAAACTGCAACTGCATTCCTTAGGAAGTTTTGCATCCCACAGGTTTCTTGGAATTGCACAATTCTATAGAGCTTTCCTTTCAGTCTGTCTACCTCCTTAAAATTCATTAAAAGTGCATGTTTGAAGAAATGTTGCCAAATTTGAAGAAATTAATTATGACTATAACTATTGTACTGTGTAAACTACAAGAGGTGAGGTCAATCTTTCAAATGCTTCTTAAGTAGGACCACTGTGACATGAAAAGGAATTTAGTTAATACTGCTTTTCCAGAGATAATTTGCATGCAACAACTCAATTTGTTGTAATGACTGGTGTGAGAGAAGCTGAAATATTTGCCAGTCTGCAGTTTTGATAGTGATATACTAGCTTTGAGCACTGGTTAAAAATCTTCATAGCTCTCTCTGAGGCAGTAAGAGTGGTTGGAAAATGAGAGAAGAGGAAAGGAAGCCCTAAAAGCACAGTGTGTAGTGAAGGCAAGCAATTTGTCTCCAAGGTGACACCACAATGGCAAAAACATGAAACAGAAAACCTTTCCTGGATTTTTTTAAACTAGTATCTTAATTTCAACTCCCGGCTTTCCTAAAACAATTTTTTTATGCAGAAATTGCCAATAGACAATTCAATAAATCCAATACTCCCTAGAGGATGCTTTTGTCTGATTTGTACCACAAGTTTACAGCAAAGTAATAAAATCTTTTGAGTTTTATCTTCATTCTAATGTCCTGTGCCATGTTTTTTATTATTTTTATCATTCTTGAGGAACACAGGAGTTATGAAGATCTTAGCAGAAACCTAATCACTGCTGAGTTTTAACTTACTTGTGATTTGCAGGCTAGGACCAAGAGTTTTCGTTAGGGGGGTGCTATACAGTAGTTTTTTCCCCACAGCAAAACTGAGTCTAAAAAGGTGCTCATCAGGGTATGCAATTATCATACTGTGGTTATGAAATGGCATGCAGTTCACCAGGACATTCCCGTGATTTTTTTTTTTTTTTGAGAAAAATCATATTCCTGCATGACATGAGTGCTTCAGAAAATCCTTAGATCCAGGACTGCTAGTTAGAGCACCATTTCTCACCTATTTGAGACCAGTTATTTATACTATCTCCCCCCCTGTCCCATGGAAACTCAGTTTCCCCACTGCTTGGGAGTGATGTGGAAGGACGGATTTGGGAACCTATTGAGAGCTATGTGGAAATGAGAGAGGAAGATCATAGCACGTTGATGCTCTGTGATGTGGCAGAGTGCGATGGTGTTTGGTGCAAAGGTTGGCTCTGAGCTGATGGCTAAAGAATATTCTCTACTATGTTTGCAGAAAGAGCTCGAAGGGATGGAAATGTTTCAGTGTTTTGGGGAGCTTGGTTTTTGGTGAGGTTGCAGAGGAATACCTGAGAAGGCCTGATATGCAGAAGAGTCATTTTCTTTCTTATGCAATTAAGGTCACTTCAGCAGTGACTTGTTCTGATAGAGAGTCTTAAACCGGTAATATTAGAAACATGGAAAGAAAACACTGATCACTTTGGATTTACACTGACTGACGCTTGGAGTAATCATCAGTCTCTTTATAAACATTGCTACATTAACTTAATTACGAGAGGAATTGGTGCCAAGCATTTTACCCCACGGTTAAATACTGCTGATGCAGATGAGATGTGTGGTAGTAAATATCTTTGCAGTAAAGCTTGCCATCTGCTGGCAAATTCTCCCTACTACCAGAAGCGTGTCAATATCTGCATCTTTTACAAAAACTGGCACGAGCTATTACATATAAGAAAAGTCAAGAAAAAGACAGTATTTTTTGTCCTTTTGGAATAAGATTATTTAAATTCATTAATCTTGTTAGTGTATGAATAATTGAGATTATGTAGCTAATCAGCACTAAAAATGCGTGATTTTGACAAGTGAATTCTTCTTGGTGATCAGAACCCCCTGTAGTGACACAAAATAATTTTTAGGATGTTGGAAATGTATGACAATGAGCATAGGAGGGCAAAATTTAATTAGTGGGAAAGTTAACATAAACAGGGCAGGAGTTCTGAAAGGGCCAGAGCAATCTGGCACAGAACTTCTGACTCTTGACGAGGAAATTAGCATTCCTCAGTTAAGCAGGTAATTTTGAAGAGCTTGTCTGTATATCTTTCCTGACAGTTTGGAGGTTTGTCGGGTTTTGGGTTTTGTTGGTTTGCTTTTGTTTTTTTTTGTCTAGATTCTGTTTCAATTGGAGACCCAGAGGGTTCATGTGTGCTTCTTGAAATGTTCTGTTATCTTAAGTTGATAAAAACAAAGTAAAGTGAATTGATTGTCCCCAGTTCTGAGAATCTGATTAGACATCTCAGCCATTCAAAGCCCACAAGCAAACTTGCCAAATTTCTGGATTGTTTGTGTCAGAAATGCCCTTCAGGACATGACTCTTCCTACAAGTCAATGAAATATCACAATCAGCAGCAGAATTTAAAATCAAATTTCAACCACTGCTAATCACGTTGTTATGAACTGGAGCTCACTTGACTGTGGTCATGCCTGCACTTTACTAATCATCTCATCCCGCCTGAAGGCTGCCTGTAATTTGCAATGCTATTCTTCAAATGTGCCTTGGTCCCCTGAAGGAGGACTCTAAGCTTCACAGAAGCTTTTAACACTAACGGCTTCAGAGTCTTTTACATATGCTGCAGAGATTTTTCTGACCTTTTTAATAAAGCCAAACTTTTTTCTTGGTGGGGGCAGTGGTGAAAGTCTATGAAATCTATGCGAAGATAGAGAACTTCTTAATACCCATATAGTCGTCAACACTGATGAGTTTGCTGTGCTTTGAGGAGGATTTCATTCTTTTATTTCTTAACTCTTTGCTAACAATAAAAAGTAATTACTTCACACATTTGAATTAAAGCTAAAAAGCTATGCCAGATAATACAGACAAAGCAGTTCACAGCAAGGTCTGACTTTTTATTAACTCATATATAACAAAACCCCAATATGCTAGCCTTTTAAGTTGAGAAATTAAACTTTGAAAATACTCCTAAGGAAAAAATGTATCTAATTACAATAGCAAAAAAAAAAAAAAAAAAAGTGTTCTTTTTTTAAAACAAACAAACAAACCCAAAACCCAGAAAATATGTGTCAATAGGATTCTTTTTGATGTTTTTAATATGCTTAAATAGCTTCTGTGGTTGACCACAACCAAGATATCAATTACAAGAAAGATAAAATTTCACTGGGATAAATGAAGCAACCATTGCTTCTCTTAGTGCTAGTACTTCAGTCTGTCTTCTGTTGAATCAAAACCAGCATACAGCATTTGTTGACAATTGAAGACTTACTTTATGATCAAATAAGCTCATCAAATAAGTCATGGGATAACATGATGGTAGCAAGGGTTTAGATAGCCCAGTGTCTGGAGTTTGAAATAAGAAACTTCAACAGTTGTGTTCATTCTTGTTTAAAACTTACCCCTGGGATTTTTAAACAAGTGTGCAAGTCTCTGTCAGTGAAATATCAAGCTCTATGCTTTAATGAGATCTTGAAATAACTAGCTTTAACTAGAAATATAAAAACATTGCCCAAGGCATTTAGTGCTGTGTTGAAGAGCGCTTGGCTTTGGAGTAACTAAGAGTAACTTTGGAGTAACTATCTCCATTTATCTGCAGCGCACCATGACACAGAAAATACAGTTCATTACTATGACAATAACATCATTGCACAGACAGTCTTAGGAAGTTGTAGGTGTGCATATATATTCAATCTTGATGTGTCCTGAAGAACTAGGGAAGAGGTGAGCCCAGCTGCATAATCAACAGTGACAGAGATTAGGATCAGATACCTTCACTGGACTGAAAGGCAGAGATGCTGTTTATGGATCATCATTTGGCAGATAGGGAAGAAAAGGACATGAAAACATGCCATTCTGGATAAACCAGAGCCAGGTAAGGGGCTACCTTAGCCCTCAAAACAGCTTTTCCATTGAGATCTGTATGAATAAATAATTTCAGTTTTTCCACACAGTTTTCATTTCCAGACTAAAGTCTCAAACTTCCTAGACATTGTAATAGTGCTATTTTAGCACTTCCCATCTCCCAGTGCATTTGGATACAGCCTTAATTATTTAATGTAATGAGCAGCTTGTAGTTACTGTGGTGCCCCTTCTCCTTTGCAAGCTTCACCTGAGAGGGAAGCTCCAGCCCTAGGACCTAACCTGCTCTATCCACAGCCAGAATTATTACTCAGTCCACTCAGTGAAAAAGCATACCTTGGGGAAGGCACAAACAAACTTTTGCCAAATAAGCAAGCACTTGCCGGTGTGCCTACAAATATTGTGGTCATAAAGGGTTAATCCTGAATCCTTAACTTCAATTGTGTGTCCAAAACATCCTAGCATGTTGTTATAGAAACCAATTTCAGGCTTTAAATCTTGAATCACAATTATTACCATAGTAACCGCCACAGCACACAGGCAGAAAAGGAAAAAGGTGGTTACACAAATATTCCATTTCTATCAAAAAAGCCCATTATGTTTTCAAGTACATTTGTATTGACAAAACCAAGGAAAGTAAATTAAAAAATTTTCTGAGGCAGAAGTATTGTATAAAAGTGTAAGAGTAACAACTGAATAGCATTAAAATGTTAAAATTTGTTAATTTGTTCAGAAAACACTCTAAGACATATATATATATATATATATATATATATATATATATAATACCTGTGATTCACATTACAGAACTGGTTATTAAATTAATGTTTCCATTTCACTACTCTCCAAACATTTCTGCAAGCTCACACTGATTTGGTGCTGCTCCCCAAGAATGAAGGCTGTTACTGCTGGCTGTCATTTTCCTTTGCTCTCTTGTTGCCTTTGTGCCACCCCAGACTTCCTTAACCTTTGAACACTTCTCAGCAGCCACAGTCCTTACAGCAGTGCCGCCTGGTTATCCTAAACGCAGCACCAATTTGACAGGCAATGACTGTTTATGGTGTTGCGGTGAGGTGTGCTAGTTCCAGTGCACTCGCTTGGCGTGCAGGCACACACGGCTGCCATGCAGCCAGTGCAAAGTGCTGGAGAAAAGAGGAGAGGGGGGTGCAGCTCAGTGACCTGTGAGGTGTGCTGTCAGCAGTGGAAAAATAAGCATCTCAAAAATGAGGTAAATATTTTCTTTACTTCTGAAAGTAAATCTTGTTTGGTTCTTGCTTTACTTTGCATCATACCCCAGTGTCTGTGCTGGGAACAGGAGAATCAGGCCTAGGAGCCCCACAGGGTTTCTACAGATTGAATTTGGAGGATTTTTAGTTCAATTGGACTCCAGCAATGCAGACTGGTTTCTAATGTGAATAAAAAAGTTTATCCACTGCTGCTTGACCTTTACATTTAACACTACAGCACTGCTGTCTAAGTTGACAGTGCATAGTGATCATTGTACTTTTACTGTGCACAAGATAGTTTTATTTGTGTAAGATGCAGGACAGTGGCCGATAAGGCCCAGCAGGCAGCTGATACCCATTACAGCCAATGATGCAGACACTGATGTCTGAAACCAAACTGATTTCTGCTATGCAATCCCTGTATACAGGGTATACTGTGCTACTGTATATGCTTTATCTAAACATAACTTCCCTCTTAAATAGTTTCATGATATAAGTCTGCAGAAGAATAAAGATGTGAGTGTAATGTGGTGTTCCTTCCCCCTTTAGAAGTATTGACACTTCTTTTTAATTGAATTCACACAGAAGAATTTATTCTTAATCCTATGGAACAGGATTTCTCCATACAGGCACATGGGAGATAAATAGGCAGGTGAGCAACAACCATGATACTTAGTGTTGGGAACCTGGGGGCCAGCTTCAAGTTTGTCATTCTATCAGCTCTTCAGAGGCAAAGAACATGGAAAATTTGTTGTGCTCAAAATCTGACACAGTTTTATTTAGGTAATAAATGTGATTACTTATAGGAAAGTTTTGGTAATTCTGCAGGTTAAAAGCCTTTGTCCCAAGGATTTAATCAATACCTTTCCTGCCTGCACTTCTCTTAGGGCTTCATTAAAGCTGGGGACATCCTCACTATATAACTCAGGATACAGAGCTGTGTGTGTAAAGATCTGTCCTGTGAGCCAAAAGGTTTTGCAGAAATAGAGAAATAAAGAGAGACATCCTAGGTGATTCAGTCAGCAGTGTGAATTATGTCTTCTACTTTAAAATGTTATCTTGTATTGCTTGCCTTTAGTGAAGTTTCTCAGCATGCCTAGTTGAACTTATTTGGATGGGTGGATTTGTAATACTTTTGTGAAAGGTGTTGCTCCTGCCTTGCTCCCAAGAGGTACAAGCATGGCAGCATCAAGCCTTTTAAAATCAATGGAAGCACAATCTGGCATTCCCAAACCTGATACCAGAACTTGGCGAGGGGTCCAAGTGGTGCTGGGGAAGTGGAAAAAACTGAAAGCAATGCTGGCAGTTGGAAGGGTACTGCTTGTGTTCACAACTATGCTAAGGAGGAAAGCTAAACTAAAACGTGCACCTTGGAAGCAGATGCATGGCAAAATGAAGAAAATGGTGCCAGAGATGAAAAGGGTTGCAGAAAGACAAAAGCGTGGTCTCACTTCTTCTCTGCGTCAGTGGGGGGATGTTCAGGAACACAGAGGGAGTAGCACAGCATAAAACTGTCAGTTAGTGAGTTTGGGTGAAATCCAGTTGCTCCTGGTTCCATCTGAATTTCAAATAGTGGAAAACAGGGAACAAAGGAGCTGTTGCCTCTTGAAGAGGCCAGATCTCACCCCGAGAGACAGAAGGTCTCACAGCTTCCCTGGAGTCTGGCAAGAGTTTATGGCACTTTGGCTTTGCGTAAGACAGAGGGTCCCAGCTCCCACTGAGCTCCTAGCTCCCACTGAATTCAGCCG
>JAVJGJ010000030.1:1548830-1569488 GCA_035590215.1 Microhierax caerulescens
CCCCCCTGCCCCCCCCCCCCCCCCAATTAATCTTCCATTAGTTCATTTGGTATATTTTGTGGCAACAAATTATGTTCACAAAACACTACATAAACCCAACCTGTATCGAGGGCTTGCATACAATACTCAGAACCATGAGCATGAGGCATAAATGAATTTGCAGCTCTGTACCACTGTCTTCTCCTTAAGGGAGTGGAGAGTGCTACTTCACATACTCGCATGATTGCAATTTTAGAGAAAGCCCAAACTCTCTGTTCATAGAGACTCCCTAGGCAAAAATAACTGGTTCTGTGTAGTTGGATATCTTTGTGTTTTGGGGATTGTAAAAAGAAAAAAAAAAGAGAGAGAGGGTGTACAACCTAGAAATTATAAAAAAAAGATATATACACTACCATATATAATACTTGATCACCTATGGGTTGGAGAAACTCTTTGGCATAGAAAGTAATGACTGGCAATGCAAAGATAATTAGTGTATATCTAAAATCTACCAGTGTAAACAAACCAGACAGTTCCAACAGAGAGAGAGGCACAAGATAATTAAGAAAAGGAGGGACAGCTTGCTTTCCATTGATTCATAGCTCCATGGGTAAGCCAGCGTGGGAAGGGAACAGCCTGGGGAATACGTGTTCCGCAGAGCCCCAGGAGATGTGTAACACACAAATTTGGGGCTAGATTCTCACAATTTGCCCACGCCTTTCCACAGGCTTGCTGTGTTGTAGCATAGTTGTGGTGATGTCAAGAAGACAGAATGTATATGAGGATAAAGAGGGCCTGCCAGCAGAGCCATCCTGCCCTTGGGTGGGTGTGCTGCCTCCACACCTCCCCCAGCAGCACCCCTTCCCCCCAGGGACAGACAGCAACAAATATCAGAGTAACCTGAAGGTGCCATTGCCCCAAGGCAGGCCAGCATACAGACCAGAAGGCATCAAGGGCTCTCCAACAGGCTCCTCTTTCTGTTCCAAGACAGGACTAAGCCCACAATCTTTTTAGAAATGTAACTTTGCAGGATGAAACTTATACCTGTTCTTTTATTTATCAAGTACATGTATTTCTGAGGGCACATACTCGTATTTGTACAGGTGCTGCACCTGACAGCATCACGTATCAGCTGGGGCTCCAATAGCCTAAACTAATTACAAATGGTCTTTCCAAAACCGTTTTATACAATTGAAATAAAAAAAATAATAATCATATATTATTTGTAGGAAGGCTGTTATTTACAGGTTGAAATTCCCATCACTGTGTACAGTTTGGTGTTAAGTGTTGTTACTGGTGATAATAAAGGTAAAATACCACTTTTAATTATCCAGGGGATTCAAAAGGAACCACAAGGGGCAGGACTACATTATTTAATACTTTAGTCTTCAGCTTTATGGAAGATTTATGTGCAGCCAGAAGACTTTTATGGAAGTTTGCCATCTATTCAGCACTTAGTGTTGCACAGGAATTAAAGGATAGTATCTCATAATATATTCCAAAGTACTCATGACATGCTATTTTACAAATAAGAGGGCACACAATTATTTTAATAATGTTGAACAACTTTGTATTTGTTTTTAGTTCAACTATTCGCTTTATGCTATATTTGAGTATGTTGTGTTCTTGTGGCAACATTCTTGAAAAATGCCTTTATTTCATTGGAACTGTTACAAAAAGACCTACTGTCTGTATGGGACACTTCTCAATGCATGCAAACCTCTCTGCATGTCAGGAAAACGGACAAGCTGAAAAAGTTATATGCAGATACGTTTTTAGAAAGTCTTGTCTTCTAAATACTATTTATTTCCCAAATTATTTCGAATAAATAATTATAAAGAAGACGTCAAGCAGGACCTAAGATTAGAATTCTTTGGGGGACGACAAGTCCAGTACATTGATTTTAAAATTATAATGTCTGATCTATATTTTATAAATATCAACAGGCATTTCTGTTCTTTTTCATTCTCAGCTTTTCTATCTTGGTCTTTCTCAGCTTTAATTTTTAAGTAAGGAAGTAATTTCCGTCTATCTTCTGCTTCTATTTCTGTGGTATCTGTTCACAGTTATGTTTTTATTAACAGAAATTTTGAGCAGTTTCAAATGGTATACAAACTTTCTTGAGAGAAAAATATCTATCAAGATCATTAAACACACGGCATCAATAGACACAGATATGGTCCTGAGTCTGATTCTGTAATTATGGCTCCCGCTGTAGCTGCTCCACCCCGGTATATCAATTTGTATCACATCAATTTGCAACAGCCACAAATCTACCTGAAAAGAGAGTCCTCCAAGACTGAAAAGCCTCTTCCTTGAGACTTGTCATACAGCCATAACCCAGGGAAAAGTCATGCCACGTCTGAAATGTCATCCCAGCCAACTGTGCTAAGGCAGAGGCACAAAATGACATACAACTACTTTTCCCTCCTTTGGCATCCTGCAGCGAGCAAAGCTCACTCAAGGTCACAGCCAAACTTCTGCTTATTTTCTTTTTTCTTAACTGATTTTTGGGGTTTTTTTCCCCTTCTTTACATTCTAGGAATGCTTTCTTTGTGCATGTTTTTAATGTGTCCTTTTTAATTTTATAAGCACTTCACTTTTTATTCTCTTTCCCAAGGATTTTAAATTTTGTTCTAATTTGCCTGCCTCACATAGAAATGAAATTTTCTTAACTAAACCCATTCCTGTTACTTTCTTTTAATTAGATAGCAGACTCTCACTCAGAGACTTACTTGTTGTTCATCCTACAGTATACAGACTTTAAAAATTGCTTTTTGAAAGTGGAAGACCCAGCCTCTCTTTTTTTAAGGATATGTCCTGTTGTGAGTTAACTTAGAAAAAATACTTTGGCTTCCCTGATTCACATCAGTACATCCCCAAGGAAGAAAACTACTAGGACAAAACAATGTTTCTGTGATATTCTGTATTTTTTCCTATATCTTCTTGAAGTGTGTGTGGGTTTTTTTCAGTGCTGGTTGATCCAACTGCATCTGTTTGCTTTTCAGTCTTTAATTTATGTTGGTCTGTAAACTGTCCAAGTAACAATTTGAGTGATGCAGCAACAGAAGGTGACCCAGATTACACAACACTGTATGCTAATGCCAAATCTTCTTGTTTAATGGCAGCTGCTCAAAGCTTTGTCTTACTGTGATTCAATTCAACAGACACAAATCAAACAGCCTCCTCAGACAGACACACATCCTGCCTGTCTTCCTTTTAAACATGTTCAAGAGCTACTGCTTTTCATACACGCATATCAGCCTCACCAGCTGAGGCCATTTAGCCTCCTTGGCTTGTATTTACTCTCAACCATCTGACACAATTATCAAGAAAACCCATTGTGACTTCCAATATTTTGCATACTTCTGTTTATATGGAAGTTTGCTGAGAATATTTTCTCTATAAAAATAGTTGGACTTTTATACTCCCTCATAATGGAGATATTTAGAACACCAAATATATCGCAGTTGTTTAATAACTGATTTCTTTAGTGGTTGTAATTACAAAAGCATATATGATAAAGCACTGAGTGCTACTGAAATATATAACATTAACAGCTTTAGCAAAGGGTAAAGTAGCCTAGATTTTAATCAGATAGGTTTAAATTTGCTGAATGAATGCTATCAAAATGCAGACTTCAACAGTTTTAACAGAACATTTTATTGTGGCACTTTCAATATGTGAAGCAAGGTATTAAAAATGCTTTAATTCCTCATTTAAATAAAAAGTTGAAGCATGAAGACCAGGAAAGCTATCATGCAACGAGTACATACAACTTAGTTTCATGGACCAAATCTTTTTTGGCATCTCCATCAAAATTTTAAAGCCTTCTGACAACACAAGCTTCCTGCTAGAAGTGCATGTCTAGCCATCTACCTAGAGGACATGTCAGAACGATAAGAAAAAGCTCAAATCTTACTTTTTAAATGGATGAGCAGCAAAAAACTGAGGTAGAAGATGAGTAGAGAGTTAATTCTTGAATGAGCCATATTCATCTTGATAGGACATTCTCCACTGAGTTGCCTGTTGTCCAAAGGGCTGGTGCTGATCCTCACTGCTTTCTCATCTCTGAAACGAAGGTAATAATCAAGGCACCCAGTCCCCTACAAGCCATCTCTGCCTGCGCCCCTCATCAGCCCGTTCCCTGCAAACCTACAGACTTTGATTCAAAAGGCAGTTGTGCTTGTTAAGGTTTTACTTCGGCAGGTCCGAGTGATTTTTCAAACCTGGTGCAGATTTGTCTGTGAGCTGGACTGGAGTCTTTCGCTGGCTCTGGCGCAGAAGCGCGCTGTGAATGGTGTGCTCTGCCTGGCTGGCACCGCGCAGCATGTAAGGCACAGCACTCTTACCCTTTCAAAACAAATCACTCATTATCCTTTACTGAACCTCCATTACATCACGCTCCTCCTGATTCATAGCACAAACACTTTATGTTTCTTGCATAAATCAGCTAACAAACACTTTCTGTGCCTTACCCCATTAGCACATGAAGTAAAAAGATGAAACATCCTTGTTCTCAATCTTTTTTGTAGGTAGATACTAGCCTGCTCTCTTCCACAATCTGTTTTTGTTTTTCTTGTTATTGTTTATGCTGGATTTAAATGCTTTTGTCATTGCTAAAAAGCATAACTGGGAAGTGACACAGACCCTCTGACCTTCATCAGGTTGTCTTTATTTTTAACTGCTCCTAGAGGAACCAGTCACTCACAGACTCAGGAGATGATGCAGTACGATGGGTGAGAGAAGGGGATGGGGGCAGGGTATGACAGCGTTTCTCTTTAGCCAGAGCTGGTGTTTAGATGGCCGTGGCTGCCGCAGGCGCAGTCAGCCTGCCCGCAGCTGGAGGAGCCTCCCCAGCTGCCCAAAGTTGGCTCAGTGTCTAACGCCTCATCTGTTGACTACAACGTTGTCCACAGGTATTAAAGCCTTGGTCTAGGCTGGCAGAAGGGAAGAAGAACATGCCCCAGCAGCCATGTTCAGATACCACAATCCCAGTACAAACTCTGGCCTTCTGGCACCTCACAAACCCAGGCATTAAGTCTATGTCTGCTCTGGGTAAGCTGTGCCAGAACAATGACTGTCACAGCATCACTCAGGCGATGAGGCCAAGAAAGAGACAGCCTGCCTGTCTGGCAGTGGACCTGTCCCTTTCTGCCACCCTTGCTCCTAGCAGCCTTCCTGCCCCCCAGGGTTTCGCACTTGCCTTCCCTGCCTCCACGCAGAGCCCAGGCATTCCCAAGCCCAGGAACAGGCCTGAAAATCCACTCAGCTGTTGCTACGTGAACACTACCGTAAAACAGGTAACGTGCAATGAATTTGGTACTGTCTTTTGTCCTCCCTGGTTCAGTGGAATCTTAATCCGCAGCTCGGGAAGCCTTTGGTAACACATGTAAGTGCACTGTATGCTTAACTGGACCAAGCACAGCCTTACAGCCATGCATACGCTTAAGGCCTGAGGTGAGTGGGGAGCAGACTGTTGATGCCAACGCAAATTTAAAAGTTATTTATAATGGGTAGGTACGTTCACATCCACTCTTTCAGCTCAGTGAACTGGGTACTTTAAACATTTCTTCTGCTGCAGGGCTCTTCCTCCTCTCCCACCTCATTCACGTGCAGCTGCACTCACCTGCTGCAATCTCTGTGGCACATCTCTTCAGATACTCTTTCGCTTCTCCTGGCAGTAGCAGCTCTATCTCCTCTGCTTCTCAGGAGCATCCACCATCCAGCCCCTTCAAGCCTCTTCGCTCCACCCGCTGTCCTGCAGGGGCTTCAGAGAGCTCTGGTCTCTCCCATGACAGCCCAGGCTGGGTTCCTTGGTCAAGTGTCATGAGCTAGGAACATTATAAGGAACTGGGCTCCTACTGGAAAGTCCTTAGATAACTATAAAGTTAAATACAGTTAAATGGCTAGTTGTATTTTTCAGCTGTTTCTCTTTTAGTATATGTACATTTATAGATGTTTGGCTATTGTCCTCTCCTTGCCATCTGTCTATTTAGTTTCTGTTTAAAACTACCTAGTAAAAGATATAAGCATTACAACATGAACATGCAAAATGCTATTCTGGCATCTGGCAATTATTCTGTTGGGCTAAATTATGCAGTTTTGCTCAGTGCTGCCTTTCTACTTTAAATGTATTATTGTTGAAGTTTGTTACTTTATAACTTACTTAAAGAAACAAGATTTCCCATTATAATCTTGAACAATTTAAAAATTGTTTTTGTAGAAGTAGTCTCCGTTAACAGGATCTTGATATGCCATCTTATGGTGGTTATAACTGCTGATTAAATTAATTTCACCTTTATTAGGGAAACAGTGCACTGATCTAGAAGTTTAAGGAAGAAGGCATACTTCCATCAACTGTTAGAACATATTTGGTCTGAAGACTCACAGGTTCGATATACCAGCCAATTTAAAAAAAGAAATCCTTCAACTATTCAGAAATTAAGAGCCAAAATTCCTGATAAGAGATGATGAAGTTTTCAGTTCTGAGGAATATACGGTAAGTACTGCATGGAAGCAGTTACATCTATTAAATCTGAATGTTTTTCTGACAGTTACACAAGCGTGTGTAAAATCTGTTCCCTCAACAAACTTACCAGTCCTCAGACATGAAGATATGTACCACTCTGAGAATATACTATAGGTAAACATGTGTTGACATTTAAATTGATCTGCCAAGTAACTCTGTAGTTATTACAAGCCATATAGAAAGTATATCGACAAATCCTAGATTTTGGAAAGTTACTGAAATGTAATTGCTTTCAGGATAGCCAAAAGAGCTGCTTTTTCACCCTGTTTGGAACTGTGCTCTGTATTTCTCAATACCTATTTCAAATGTTTCTTCTTCTTCATGACCTATTCATATCCCAGAATTAATGGGGAACAAACTAAATTAACTTAACACTGCCCCAATTCCTTGAAGTTGCCTACAGGAGAGGGTTCGATTTCTGCAGCACTGGCACTTCCTGGACATCATTTGTACTCAGTGAAGCATAACAGCTAAATGTAATTTCCATACTTTCTCAGCACAGCTTAGCTTTGATGAGATTCCTCAGTCACATAACTCAGAGGCTATGCCATTTTCTCAGGGAAAAAGGGTTTGTGTTGCCATTTTCTTTCACTTAAGTGCTTCCCTTTACCATTCTGATTGCTTCATTGCGAATAATTACAGTGTGGTATGGTATCAGACTATACTAGTCAGTGTCAAGTCCTCTAAAATATTTTACTGCAACTCTGGCCAGCAAACTTCATCATCTAACATCTCCTGTTGCCCAATATAAGCACTGTTTTCAACTTTCAGATGACAGCAGTACTGTGTATCTTCTACTTCTCACTGCTAGGCCTGTTGTTTTCTGATTGTTCAATGTTGCTCCAATTTAAAGTGCAATTTTTGACAGCATCCTGTGCCTTGTAAGTCAAATACATTTATAGGTGATTTCCTTAACTGGTACTTTTTCCAGTATGTAAAATCTTATGGTAGTTTTAATCCAAACTACAAAATGAACAGAAATTAGAGCAGTTAAATAATTCGTATAAAGTGTCACATTCCCGTGCAAGTGGAAGATGGTGAGTTTACAGAATGCTCGTTGCTGACTAACCTAAAGCTTTTATTAAAACGTTTTTGTTCACTGGCAATTAAAACACTGATGATTAGTTAGGAGCAGGTGAGTGATTTAATGAAAGTGGAAGAGTGACTGAACTAAGGATAATATTGCCTAGAGGTTTTGGATATGCAAAACTCAGCCTGACAAGGTCCTGGGCAACCTGCTCAAACTAGACCTGCTTTGAGCAGGTGCTTGGACTGGAGACCCACATATGATCCTCTGATTTTTTGAATATAGCATTATGTTTTCTGCATGTGTCAGCCTATATTGGCTCAGTCCCCAGTTTTGTATACCTAATGCAGAAAGCTTCTGCTTTATAAACCAGTGCTTGTATTTTCCGATGGCCTTTGGCTTTTCTTGCTGGCATTCAGCAGTGCTCCTTGCTTACACCTTCTGTAAAGTTCTTGCTGAATTTCATCACCAGATATGTGCCACTGTCCACCGTTGGGAGAATTTCATTTTACAAAAAACTATGGAGCATGACAGCATGAAGTCACTGTGGTCTGGCATCATGGTCTGGACATTGAAAACACCTTCTGAAATATTTATTGAAAACTCAGGACAGTGGAGTTTGCTAGAACAATGGACCTGACTAGATCATCTTCCTGTTTATGGTACTTGTACCCTCTTTATAAAGCAGCTCAGAGACTGTATTTGTTTTAGCTTTTTGCTCTTTGAATGGACAAACCAACAGACAACGGACAAACCAATGTGAATAAGGGCTGACTAAAAGGTTTTGTGGATAGAGAGTTGTATTGTAACAGGAAGTTGTTTACCTCATTAACAAAACTGCTATAGATCTATTTGCATTTTAATTAGGCAACTTGCAACAAGAACAACTATGTGCATTGATTTCCCACACTTGCAAAGCTAACTGCCTACAAGAGACAGTTGGAAACTCCCTTGGCCCATGCTTTGCCACAGATAAATATTTTAAGACTATATTTAACGCCTTGTATTACTCTACAAGTATTACTTCTTTTGAGCTTCTTTATCATTGTTTTTAGGATGTACAAATCCTTTTTTTTTTTTTTAAATGAACTCTTGCTTGGCTATTTTTATTCCTTCCTCAGCCTGAGTAGAACTTCAAAGCAGAACATTCTCTTCCAGATGACCCAGCAGAGCATGAGCTTCCAGTTCTGCCAATTAACAAATTATAAATGTTTTTATGAAACTGAAGGGCTTTATCTGAAAATGTAGTTATTTTGCAAGATTTGCCCAGTCTGTTACTCCCTTAAATGTAATATATTTTTTGAAATTATGGCTACTTTTTTGCTTCCATGTAGCCATTTTCCTACTGAGTAATGAGGGATTCCTACCCACTAATCTAAAATACAAATTTAACCAAAGATTACAGAAGTGTCAAGTTGATTCACTCAGATATATCTATTTTTGGACATGATAGAAATGGTGGGAGTGATAACCCAGCCTCCACTTCCAACTGTATTTTCAACTAAATGAATTTCAAGCAGTGTTTGCTAGCACCTTGCACGTGTTCGTGGTCAGGTACTAGTTAAGGTGCACACTGTTCAAATGATTGCATTTCTGGCAAGGAGTTGAAGCTGTTTGGTTTTTCATATGAAGTCTCTCCTGAGTATTATACACTGAAGTAGCCAAAACAAAGTGACTCTGTAAGGTACAACGAGATTCCCCTGGGACCTGCAGAACTCAATAGCGTGTGATTCACTTATTGTCATCTTTGATGAATTTTGGCAAAATAACATGGTTTTGTTATATTGCGTGTGGCTGATATCACCAGGGAAGCAATTCCACTGTCAGATGAATGCTAGGTCAGGCCTTGTCAATGCAGAGGAAAATTTGCAATTAGTATTCTGTACCTTGCTGTTAATGAACTGTCTAATCAGGAAGTTTCTGTCTGTACAAATAATCTTCCTGTGAGTGTCAAGGTTACAGGAGTGCTTGACAAAATGAAGCAGTGTTTTTACAAAAGTACTGATATATTCAATGTTAAATGGGTTGTAAATGTACTTTTTACTTCTATGTTTTTCACTTCAGCAGAGTAGTCAACAGACTTACAAATACTCTTCTAAAATTCTCTTTTTTTTCTTTCCTTCAGAGTGAGATAACTCATACAACAAAGCAGAAAGTCCTAAAACTGTAAGTATTGGAATTAATTTGAAAAACCCATCTGTTTCAGAGAAGGTAGTTGTATAGGCAAGCAACAGTTTCAACAGCATTTGGAAAAGACCGAAGTTAGTATGTAGCATCATTTCACTTGATCAATACCAAGTGGTTTCAGAAGGAATTCAGACCAAACTCCAGCAGACAAAGTGTAGAGGAGAAAGAGGAAGAACCAGGAAGGGAGCATTAGTAACCAAGGCTGGCTGAGTTTAACACACACCATATATGTAAACATTTTACTTCTGGTGAATACTGTAATCATCCTAGGGACAGGGCAGAATGATAATTACAGACATACGGACAGACTGGGAAGGAGGAGGTGATTCTGAAACTGTTGTTAGATTTTTGGTCTTCACAAACAAAGAAAGCTGACAACCTACTTGGTTTCACAGGCCAAGCACTGGGCTGGGGGCCAGGAGACTAATTCTTTCCCCCACAGTTTTGCCTCACTGTGCTCACAGGTGAGGCGCAAAAATTGTTTTCAGTGATAAATCATTCTGAGGTACTGCAATTTGCAGCGGAAATGCAAAACACAGCACTCATTAATAATATTTGTAAAGGCCAAATAGAAAAGCTTCTTAATTTTTCCTGCTCCCTGATATCCCTTATAATTTTTTTCCTTTCCTTGATTGAGTCATAATTTTTCCTGCTCCCTGATATCCCTTATAATTTTTTTCCTTTCCTTGATTGAGTCATTGTATTGATTTTTTTGTGACAAGGTTTTGAAAAGCATCTAACAATTTGGAGCATTTTGATTTGCAGGTTTCCAGTTGAAGGTCATGACTTTCACAAAGAGCAAAGCAAAATTTCCCTGCAGGCACCTCTGAAATGTCTCAGTGTGGGTCCTGGCAAGTAATAAATTCCTCTTGGAAATCTTGGCCTCTGTGTTAAAGTATTAGTATTATGGGAACAATAGGTAACAGTAAGTGCCCCAAAGAGATATCAAGTTCCTGCTAAGTATTGGTTAAGACAGCATTCATCTTAATGCCAATGCATTTCTCAAAGGCTGCAGTTTTGTACCAAACTAAATCCTGAAAGTTTGTCAGTTTGAATTATATTGTTCACAAGGTACAATGAAATAGTCTGGCTTCCAGATTTGTGTTGATTCAGAATATTTCACACCTATTTCAACCACAGGCACGAATACTGACCTCAGTGAAGATGACATACATGATGTCACTGTGTTCCCATGCCAGTGAAAGGAAAACGTCCCCTGGATGGAGAATGGCACAGCTTGATCTCTAAGCATCATGTTGGATGTGTGAGGGGGAAAGAGTGAAAGTTGCTACTGTAATTGAGGGCCCCTTAAATCACCAGGTGGTTTGTTGCTGAATTCAGTTGCTGAACTGCATCTTAAACCTTGTGTGTGGGCATGCTGAGATCTTTGCATACGCGGAATTTCACACAGGGTTTTCTGGGTATCAGGACTTTGACTTTTTTTTTTTTTAGTAAAACAAGCATTTTCATAGTAACTTCCTCCAATACAGTGAAATCCTGGGTGAATATGATTGTTGTGCATAGTCAGCTGCTGAGAGGTCTTATCTTAGCACCCACATTTGGACATTGGCACCAGCATTCACCAAACGTAGTTTTGTGGGACTCAGACTTCTAAATCTCAGACCCTGGGTTTCCAGGGTATAAGAATTTCTAAGCCAGCACTTCTAAGGTAGTTGCCACCATCACAGAAATACCATTTTGCTACCAGAAACTACATCTTCAATACCTTGGCTATAAACAAGCTATTTTGTCCCATACAGAAACACCTATGGGAAAAAAAATGTGTTTGCAGTAGGAAACACAACACCCTTGCAGCAGCCACCGTCTGAAGGCCCCGGTGTGTTGCAGGAGCCCCTCACGCTGGCAGGGTACGATCTCCTCCCATCTTTCAGCTGCACTCAGAACTGAGGACATTAACCACTGGTGTGACAGAGTGAGGAGGAACTCCATTTCCTCACAAGACTTTCAAAAGACCTTTCCTTCAGGTCCTCAGCTGACCTATAGGAACAACTCCACGTGCCTGAAGAACAGCAAAGGCTGAGCTCTTTCAGAAGTGCAGCCCTGAATGTTGCTAAATGGCAGAAATGAACTGTTGTCTAAAGACACAGCTCATATCGCTTGCTCTTTTCTTAACTAAGATCAATCAAAGTGCATTGACTGGCAGTGCCTGACTACTGATGAACAGATAAAACACAAACCACATTAACACTGACCCCACTCCTGCAGCAGCAAAGTCAGACTTCAGTATTAATTCAATAAAGTAGATAAATTTAACATGTACTTATATAACACTGTTTTTAAGTAAGGTGGGAAACTGGTAACCCAAAACTAAATAATAACACCAAATTTCATTATGATATGGCAATTGCAATTGGCTAATTAGTCAAGAAATGGTATTAACTTTCTGAGGGCTGGCCACGCAGAACTTACTGTGTTTGCTGTTCGTTGCATTAGAAGCTATGGAAATAAATAGTCTAGTGGACCACACCATTTGTGGGCACTTAATGTGACTCTCTAATAATTTGGCATTTCTTCAGGACCGTATCTTGCTACATGTCAGAAGTCACACTGGTTCTGAAGATAGGTGTTGCACTTGTCATTCAAGACAGGAAGAAAAATGTTTGTATCTGGCCAAACTTGATACCATTCTAACATAGTCTGTAGCAATGATAAGAGACAAATTTATCTACTCACATTTATCATGAGCAAAAATTGTTTTGGACTGTATGCTGATGTAAATGTGAGAACTGTTTTCCAAAAACTGGGCAGGAATATGAAGTTAGATGGTGATCTGTTTTAACCCCTCAGTCTTTGAAGTAGATCTGGTAAGAAATTTTTGGAGCCTTTTAAATGGAAGAGGGTGGAGTTTTGTGGATGGGTTTGGAGGGGTTTGGTGGTTTGTTGTGGTTTTTTGTTTGGTTTTGTTGTTGTTTTTTTTTAAACTATCTTCTATTTAAAAATTGCTGGGGAAAAAAAATGTGTTGACAATTTTAGAAGGTATGACCTTCTTGCTATTATTTTTTTTCTTTTGGACAAGTGAAATAATTTTAAAGTGTTTTCAAAAGTTTGAAACATAAAGTGATTCCTCCAACCAAACCTTTCAACTAATCCAAGGCACTTCTTACATAAAATACATTCAAGGTAAGAAACAAATATTAAAGATTCCAGTCTGTGGTTTAGTTTGGCAAAAGGAATATATTTTCAGTGAGGAGGAAATCTTTCTCACTCTCACATTTCCTCTGAAGTCTCTTCTCCCTATCTTGAGTCAAATAAAGTGCACTAGTACAAGCAGAATTTAAAAAAACACTCATAAGAGGAAAAGCAATAGTGAATCTGTGGCGTGTAAATGCACTCGAGCATCTGTCAGCCCTTTCATCACCAAACCCAACAGCTCCTGGAGCACCCCTGGGCATTGTGACTGAGACTGGCAAGCAAAGCTGCTCTAATGTAAGCAAACGGCTGTGTGGCACAAATGTCAACTATAGCAAAGGATATGAGTAAGCGTAACTCCTCCAGAAGTAAAGCTGCTAGACTTTTGCTTAGAAGTGTTACAGTGCTCTATCAATTTTGCCATATTAAATGAAAATTAATTTAAGAACTGGTTCTCCCCTTCAGCTATTTTTACTGGAAAAGCATGCTTCTTTCTGAAATGAAATCTTGGGATAACAACTAACCTCACCAAGAGACACACATACAACTGATCATAATGTTGTACTGAAATTTACTGAAATGAATTTGGCTCCAGTGGTACCCCAGGTAGTAAGTTGGTTTTGTTAATTTGTTTTCACTGAGGAAGGATATTGTTACAAGGTGATTGTTGCAGGATTACTTCATAGTGTTATACTTACTTTGCAATCACTACAAGAAGACCTTATCCTGCTACTGCATTTATAGAACATTTTACTAACTCGGTTGTCATTTAATTGTCATTATTTTTGTTTATTTTCTTTAGTATGATTTTTAAAAATAATTTTCCTATAGAGATTTCTTGTACAAGATTCTTTGCTGGCTGTTTATGCATATTTAATCACTATCAAATCAGAATTAATTCTGTATTTCCAGGTTTTTTTTAGTTAAATATTTTTCTTCTGTGCTGTGTGCCTGCATGGTTCATAAGCAAGTTTGTCTTGCTCCATGTTTTTAACAGTGGTGTCAAAGCATAAATAATTTACTTGTCATCTGCTTCTTGACATCAAAATTATATTTTCTTGGGAAAATGTTGTAATTACTATTAAAATATAATTAAGAAATCAGATAATAAAATGTCACCTAAAATAAACAGGGTCCTGAAATTCTCACTTACACTGTAGAGATGGTTCAGAAACAGATATAATGCTTTCATTATGTAGGGTTTTTTTCATTCTTATAGTAAGCAAAGTAATACACACCATAAGTTTGTAACTGCAGCCTTTCATCCTAAGTAAACTGGCAATGCACCGCGGGATATGTAAATTGGGCTCAGACAAATAAACAATGAAAGTTAAAGTGCTCATATAACCCGAAAATATCCTTTCCTTCAGTTTTTACAATTCGGTGTCTTTGAGGAAAAAATGTATTGTAGATTATACATACCTCTAACTTTATAATTCAAAACAAATAACATGTACAAATGATACGGAGAGTGATTAAGGAGAGTAAAGAATAGCATTTTAATCTCCTCCTACACCTTGCAGCACCCTGCCTTTCTAGCAGAGAGATGAATCTTGATTGCCTGACAACTGTAACCATGTGAAGGTTCATCACAAAGGGAAGGAGGAGAGCTCTGGAAAGCCTTGGCAAACACCGAGCTGGTAGTCCTATCTGACTGCTTCTAGCTGTCCTTACAACTACATAGCGGGTATTATCCAAGGACACAAAGGCTTAAAAGGCGCTGTTAATTTGTCAGCTTCGTGCGCTAACTTTCCAACAAAATACCATAATTCGCTTTCCAATTTTTTACCCCATTCAGAATCTTTTATGCATTATACTTTATTTCTGAAAACGTCTTCAATAGCAAGTGTTGCTTTCCCTTAAATAAAAATTACTAAGCATGTTGTATACATGTTTCTACATGCATATACAGTTGTATTGTAACCTGTGTGCCAAATTCTACTGGGCAATGTAAGTGTTCTGCAGGTGCATGACTACATGGCTCAGATGTGACAGCATTTGCCTCCTCCAGCCCAAGCGGCTGTAAGTTGGCTCTGACAGCATGAACAAGGTGCTGTAAGTATAGCAGGGGTCTCTTCTGCCTTGGCAAGGGAATTGAGCGTCAATGGGATGGACCGGTGTGCAACAGAGCTGCGTTGTAGAAAGATACAGGAGATGGCTCTCCCTGGCAATATAGTTCTGTTTCAGGCATGATTCAAGAAAATGTTTATGTCCAGGCATAAATAAACTGGTTGCATTGTGCCATACCCTAAACAAGCTAGGCTGGATAACAGGTGCACAGCATTTAGCTCATATGGAACTCAATGTAGCTGGACTGCTATAACATCAAAGAAGCTTTTAAACTTGGTAATTTAAACGAGCTAGCTAGTTCAGTACCTCTTCCTTGTGTCATTGCAAGCAATGCATTCCTTTAGACCTTGGAGGGTCATGACCAAGTGTTAACCTGAACAAGAACGGACCTTTGCATGCCCAGTGCCTCGTTTCTTCAGCTCCAACCAATCCACACAGTAAACCAGGCAGCCCCTCAGTACGTCAGTCTAATGCTATGTCAAACGTGCCGCAAGTTTCAAAGCAGTATGAGTTGAAAACTTTCTACATCCTTGCAAGGGTGCTAGATAAAAGACCTGGGATCTTAAGTGTAAATCAGTGCAAACCCTTCACCTGAGGCATTTCATGGGAGAACTCCTAATTTCATGTTCTCCATAAATCTGAAGACATAGAATGACCTTTGGGTTCCTACTAGACAGAGAATACATATTAAAAGATCAGCATTTTCTATATAAAACACAACCACTTTTCTTAGAGGTAAAACCCCATGAATGCCTACGGAGAGAGAGAGACCAGAATGGCTGTTACTCGTATCCTGTGGCCCAACAAACAGCACCAAGTCTGACTGTAATAAAGCCCCAATTACCTAACTCTAGGGGAGAATGGCTGGCATTTTCCTATGTCCAATGATTTAATTGGGCCTGTCAGCCAGGGATAATTGGTTTCCGGATGACTGAAAAAAGTGACAGTGACATCACCTCTCTGCTTCCCTTCATTATTGAAATTCTTGTTGTCTCGTAATAAGGCCGCAGCACACGGTGCTCCAGCAGCTTTTACAGGTATCTCGTCATGCAGTGCAATGGAAATGCAGCAACCTAAGACACAGAGAAACCATTTCAAGCTGTTTATCCCATATGTTTTCGTGATACATTTTTGAGAACCAATTTTGAGAACCAATATTATTTCTGTGCAGCAAAGTCTGTTCTATTGGAAATTTGGTAACGTTGTTGCAGTCATGATAGTCTGAGTCTATAAACAAGGCAAGGATTATTGGCAGAGGCAATACCTTTTGGTGATCCAGCTGATATGGCTGGGAAAATAAAGATGATTTTGGGCACATGAAGTATTCTTGCGGTCACATGTGCAAAGCTGGTCTGGTTTTAGTTCAGATGGTCACGTGAACCACCTGGCCTAACAAAAGATACGACATTTCTACTCAATTCTTGCCTTGCTTATAGGAAAATACCTCTTTGATGGTATTGCAACAGGTTTAATTTGTTCTGTTGAAAGCATGGCCCAAAACAACAGAAAAAATACATAAGTCCTTGTTTCTGCTTTACTCAGCTTCAGGCAGGGGGTACAGCTCTAATTTACAGTGATTTTGTAACACTGCTTGAGTCTGAGATCAGAAGAGGGGCAGACTGGGTACTTCCTCCAGTGTTACTTTCATTCAGGTTTCCTCTCGCCCTCCCTCCCTTCTCCTGGGCTGCTGAGCGCTGGGGGATCCAGTGGAGCAGGCACAGATGACAGCGCCGCAAGCACTGGCAAGAATGTACAGGGGCAATTTCTCTCTACCCAAGGACTTCTCCAGCTGCTGTTTTTCAGAGCACAAAGACAATGCAGTGCACCTACGAATCTACCTGTAGAGCAAGCCTAGGACTGAGTTCTGACTTAACAGACTTAACAAAACTTCTGCATTATTGTGACAGCAGTGAATGTCTTGTTCCTGGCCCCTGCTAATTTCACCGTGGGGCTGTGCTGGAATAGCATTCCAGGAGGAAATCTGCTCTGTGGAGTCCTTAGCCTTACAGCTCTCTGCAACTTCCACGCTGCATTAATCCCCCAGGAACAGACGGCAACGGCCACAGTCATTGTTATTCAACCCATACTCAAGAGACAGGACACTCATACCCAGAGTGGAGAGAACAGCCCCAGTGGAGGTACGGCGCCCGCCCTTCCCTGCATTAAGCTTCTCAGGAGAGAGGCAGGCTGGCACCACGAGCCGACCTGACCTTTCGTACACATTTCGCTTGCTGCACTTTAGAGAGGAGACAAGAGGGAAAGCCTGATCAACAGGATTCACATGTCAAACGTCTGTAATAGTATAAGCCTCCAGTTGTTTAGTGCCCCAGAGACATGAATTGAGAGACTGGGGTAGTCTTTTCATGGCCTTTTTGAAAGAATTTCTTGGCAATGGTTCTAGCAATGGACTTTATTCAGCACTGTTGGCTAGAAAACTTGTTCAAGTCTCCAGACAATCTTATAACCCTTTCACTTCACAGCCTAATCTGACACTTGTGCATATGTGGTGACAGCAATAAAATACAGAAAAATCCCAGAGTAGAGGAAGCATAGGCTTTGTGGGTTCCTCCCTAGGTCCCACTCATCACAGACACATCTGGGATACAAAAAGGATGAATGACAGCATGGGTCATTTCAGCAGCATCGCACGCTGTGAACCCATGGCAAATTACCTCTAAAATTCAGAGAGATATTTACTTTAGATAAACGTCACAGCCAAAGTGAAGGCAGCTGTTTAGAAGGGGATGTGAATGTGTACGCTACTAGATTTATAACTGGGTACTTACAGCGAACAGCTGTTAAAGAATAGATTGGGAATGAACTGAAATTACTCAACCAAGTCCTAAAACTTGCATGCTATTTTCATGTAATTTTATTTCTCTTTGGTTAGCAGCTAAGTGTTTAATATCAGAGTCAATCCCCTGTCCACTCATTGTTTACATTGTATTTGATTCAAATACCTCATTTCTAGTTTTACTGTATCTCAGAAGTGAAGATCTTGAGCTGGAGAAGAAGTATTTCAGGATGAAACCACCTCCTCCAACACCAAAACCTCTTGCACAAACCTACTTCTCAATTTCCAACAATTCAAGAATATTCATCTGATAAATATACTATTTTCTTGGACAAACCTAAACTGCTGCATTTGCTAATTATATACAGTCTATATTGGTGAGCAAGTGATTATTCTTTGATTGATGCTGGCTTTCTTTAATTAAACATAGAAGTCAGCTTTTTTAATCTACATGTGCTATTCTATTAACTGGCAAGAAAATTTAGCATGAATAAACACTGGAACAAAAAGAATTAATATAGCTAAATTTTCCCTGTACCACTTCAACTATAAAAGAATTAATGCTGAAAGAATCATAACAAGCTGAGAGTTCAAGGACATTTTGTTTCCAGAGCATAATTATAGTAGTGATGCCAGCCATGGTAATGGATCACTTAACATTGCATAATTCTTTGAACTAAATCCTTCATGTAATATAAAACACCAAAAGAGAAAAAGTGTTACCTAGGCTTGTGCTAAGTCAAAGTGCCTGCTGAACTTGTAGACTTTAGCAATTAAGACAGATGTAGCTGCTTTGTAGATTGCCAAGAAACCATATAGTACCTAACACAGAGAAAAAAATATCAGGGGGGCAGGGGGAAATTGGGTAGTTATCTAGAGAGAGGAAAAAAAAACCAACAAAACCAGAACCCAACAACACAGAAGAAAAAACCAGCATGGTCGAAAACATTGAATTTACTTTTTAATGAGCAATGGGAAGAAAATTATGACTGGGCCAAAGTCCATGCTGTAATGCAGAGATGCAACTTCTACTTTTTTTGTGGGAAGACTGGATGCTGATGGAAGTAGTTATGCCCAGAATATTTTTGTTTGGGTATAATTCTTCGCTTATTTGTATCTAAGGACAGGCACCAAGTTTGTTTTCAAATGGGAATAAATGCCTTCTACTAGCAGTTCAACTTTCTGCATTTGAAGTGTCTCCCAAGTAAACAGAGAAATACAAAGTCTCAGGAAAAAAAAATGAATCTGCATTAATTTTTCTACACCAGGGAGCAGATATGGAAACATTGGTCCATGGCAATCTAGCAGTTACAGACTGAAAAGCCTGTTCCACACAACAGTTTCCTAGTTTGGATACACTTGCTGGCAAAATAGTTCTCATCAAGGTTGTGCTTTCCTTGCATATTTCATTCATGAAAACTCAGGGAGCACGTAGATTTATACTTCTGAACTGATGATATTTGCTATGGAAACAGTAATACCCAAGAAGCCAGTTACCGGCTAGATGTTTTATGTACGTATTATTCAGATGAGAGTGAAATGTAAGGGTCAGCTTAAAACTTAAGAGTGCCTTGCTCTCAAGACCTCATTTTTCCATGCGAAATCAAAATAGAGAAACTTATTTTTACAGTTTACATACAGCTTAACTGTGACTGTACGGAAAAGAAACAGCATGCTAAAAGAGCAGATGCCCTGAAAGTAAGCAGATCTTTGCCTTCAGTGCAAGAAAAACAGCAATATGGATTGCTCTATTGCTGCTGATTCGTGCCATCGTTTCGCCTCAGAAGTAAGAACTGAATGGAGAAACTTTTACTTATTTAATTAAGGTATTATTTGAAATAGTGGAATGTTAAAATATAATTTGTTTTCAATGTACTGTTACAGCGAAAAAAAATTAAGCCAGTTGTAGGCTTGAATTAAAACGTGTAAGAGTGCCGCGAGCAGGTCCACAACCTGGTGGTGACAAACGCTTTGAGACTTTTCAGTCTTTTTTATGGGACAACGCAAGGCCTGGAGGCCGGCAGCGCTGGCTGAGCCGAGCGGCAGCCCAGGCGCAGCTCCGGCCGCTCACAGACGCGGAGCAGGTGCCGCCGAGCGACGCGCAATCCCGCGCCGAGTGCCGGTTCCTCCACGCGTCAGACACCAGCCCGCGCCCGGTGCCGCCGGCAGCCGGTACCTTGGGGCAGCCACACGCGGCGGAGCGAGGGCGAGCGACTCCCTGCGCGCCGGGGCCACGCGTGGGCCCGCTGCCTTTTCCTCGCCTGGCTGGGAATTTTCCGAGTTCGTATGTGAAGCGCTTCACAGTACTCAAGTAAAACTCAAACGCAAGGCAGCGCTACTGAGGAGCACAGCGGGCAGCTTGGGAGTTCGGAGCCATGCGTGCCGGGCCGCTGCTCCCGCGCAGCGCTGCCGCTGGGACACCGCGCGTCGCCCGCGCTAGGAGCGCCCAGCCCGGCCCCGCCGACCACCTCGCCCCCGCGCAGGCGCCGGCCGCTCGGAAACGCCCTCAGCGGCACTCAGTTCCCCCGCGGCAGCTGCCGCTCACGGCCATCTGCCGGCGCCACCTCGCGGCCCCTGCCCCGCCCACCCCGCAGCTGAGGGCCGGCGGGGCACGGGAGCGGCACTGGGGGCCGGTGGTGGCACCCTCACCCCGCCGCGCCTGCTCAGAAGTGACGCCATCTCCCCTCACGCCGGCGCACGGAGCGCGGCTGCGCGCGGCACCGGGACCCGGAAGCGGCGGAAGCGGGTGCGGTGCGGGGCGCAGTGGCGTTTAGCGGCCGAGCGGGCCCCGGGTAGCGCCGCGCAGGTGTGTGAGGCTGCCCCGCCGGGGCGGGAGTAGGGGAGGGGGGGCACGACCATTTTATGTCCCGGGCGGCAGGGGCGGGGGGGCCTCGGGGCCGCCCCCGGGAAGCGGTAGGG
>JAVJGJ010000030.1:1569527-1589077 GCA_035590215.1 Microhierax caerulescens
GCGGGGGCTGGGCTGCAGGGCTGGCCGGGAACACGGCGAGCGCGCCTCGTCGGGGTCGTAACCGCCGCGTACGGCCGTCCCGGGGAGTTTCACGGGCTGTACGCGGGCGGCGGGGAAGCACAGCGGCCTGGGCCGCCTCAGGCCTGGGGACGGGCAGGTCAGTTCACACGCCCCGAGCAGCGCCGCGGTCAGCAACGGGCAGGGGTGAGCTGTTATAACCTAATAAAAGCTATAGGCGTGTGCCGTAGATAAAACTAAGAGTGAAATACAAAAAGCATTAATAACAAATGAAATCACAGTTAACGTGCTAAGAGTAATTTTTATCATCATTCTTTTGCAGATTATGAAATTACCGTTGCGTATTTTCTCATGGTCTGGAGCAGAACCAAGTCTTCAGAAGAATTTTTGGCTAATCACCTATGAAGCTCCTGGTTTTGAAGTTGCACTTCTGCAATGAAGAAGAGGAGACGGCTCGCTGCAAATCTAAACGAAAAGGTTCATCTTGGTCATGAGAAAGATACTTCAGAACAGATTCTTGTAGTAGACTGTGCGCAAGAGATTGTCTCAAAGTCTGCGGAAATAGCTCCTGCAGATCAGCTTGAAGCTTCCCAAGAACTTTCACCATCATCGGAACAAAGAAAGCTCCTAAGCTCATTACAGTATAACAAAAATCTGCTTAAATACTTAAATGACGATAGGCAGAAACATCCGTCATTTTGTGATTTACTCATAATTGTAGAAGGAAAAGAATTTAGTGCTCACAAGGTTGTAGTGGCTGTTGGGAGTAGTTATTTTCATGCCTGTTTGAGCAAAAATCCAAGCACTGATGTTGTCACGTTGGATCATGTAACTCATTCTGTTTTTCAGCATTTGCTTGAGTTTCTCTACACTTCTGAGTTTTTTGTATATAAAAATGAGATTCCACTGGTGCTGGAAGCGGCAAAATTTTTAGATATCATAGATGCAGTGAAGTTACTAAATAACGAAAGCGTTTCTAACATACAAACCGATGTGGTAACTGATGCACCTACACCAGTAGAAACACTCAATGAACTGACAGGTAAACTATTAAGTAGTCATCAGTGCACTTTTTGTGGTCGAAGTTTCTGTTACAAGAAGTCCTTAGAAAATCATTTGGCTAAAGCCCACAGATCCCTTTCACTGGAAAGAAAACATGGGTTAAAAATGGTTGAGAAGGCCGGCTTTTCCACTAGGCGTTCTACGAGAAACCGTAAATGTCCAGCTAAATTTGAAAACAGTGACAATGAAAGTGGTGATGCCTCTGACAGCAATTTGGAAAAAGTCAGTTCTGACAAGGAAACATCTGACAGAAGTGAATTTGAGGATAGTGAAAGTGAATGCAATGCTGATGAAGAGGGACCGGAAGAGGAAATGTCAGCTGAAGGTTCAGAGTCTGAAGAACAAAGTGAAAAAGAACAGAATGATACTGAAGAGGGTTCTGAGGCAGTTGATTCAGTGGGAAATATTCCTGAAGGCTTAGCTCCAGTCATCATTCAAAGCAGTAGCAAAAAACTACTACAGTGTCCCAAGTGTGACAAAAAATTTGATCGAATAGGTAAGAGCAGTTAGGTTGATATCTTCCCTTTTTACCATACGGTGGAGCTATTTGTATGGGAAGTCAACAGCATTTTCTCTGTCCCAGAGTGAAGATCAGGATTTCTGGATTGTCTCACTGATCCAGTATGCTGCTAGTTTTTCTGAGTGTGTGAAGTTGTTATGTCTATGGTGCTAAACAGTTTCAATAAATGAACTGAGTATGTTATTTGAAAAATCTGCAAATGCTAAACTTATTTATTTCACTGCTCTCAATTCTGGTTGTTAGAATGGTATGTAAAAGCAGCCTTAGAAAAGGAAATATATCAAGATATTAAGCCTGTGGAAATATCTTGGATGAAGTCTAAGACCTATACTGTGTTTTCTACCAAATTAATTGTAAATAACAAAGTTGTCACTGCTGTAGTAAAACAGCACCATTGTCAAACAGCCTAAAGTTATTCTACACGATGTGTAGATGCCTAGGACCTAGTCCTTATTGACTGCTGGCTTGATTTTTCTGGTCTGTAAGTAGCACCAAGTAATGCTTTGTCAGCTTAATCTGTTCTGTCAGGATCATTTATGTTACAGTCAAATCTAGGTATATGGTTACTTGAGGTATCAGAAGAGTAAAAATTCCAGTACTGACCTGTCCAGTGCCTTCCTGTCCTCCTTTCCCACATCAGAAGTAAACTTCTACTGTACTCCAGAATTTTTGTGTTCTTTCAGCTGGAATAAATATTGAATTATGGTCACTTAAGGTATTCACTGCCTTTCAATCATGGGAGTTAGGAAAGAAACAGTTCCTCCTAGTGTTAGGCATTGTTTGGATGTTCTTACAGGAGATGTGTTGGCTCTTTCTTATTTTGAAATTTTAGGAGTTTATGAATATGAGCTGGGGCTGCTGTGTGTCTTAATTCCTACTCATGCACAGTGTATTTAGCTTGCTGACATGAAATGAATTTTATGGGGTCACAAATTGTATCATAAAAGCTAGTTAACATTAAAGATGTGAACTTAATTGTACTTGTAATGCCATGTCTTAAAATGAACAAAGGGAATACTCTGAATTAGAGAGCGTTGTTACTAATACTGAAAGGCTATTGTGCAGAAATAAATGACTTGTGAGTATTTAGGGTTGTAGTGGTACATTTTGGTTTTGTACATGTTAGAAACTTTTCTCTGCACTTTCATAACTTAAAATTCTAGGTTTGTACTCAAAAAATAAATGAGAAATAGCATTAAAACAAGTGATACATAGATTATTTCCTTAGAAGCTTCTATTACAGTAGAAGAATCTATAGTATAGATTACAGTATAGAATCTACAGTAGTAGAATCGATGTGTATTTTAGATTCATCAACTATAGTACTTTTTTTTCTTTATCTGACTCCCAGAAGTATGATGCATATTCTACAGAGAAAAAAAACAAACCCAAAACTAGTACAGAGCAGAGAGCCTGCTATTGTTGACTTGAGGTAGGTAGGAATTCTGTCCTTGGAAAAAAAACGGGCAAACAGAAGACTGAATACAAGCGATGTGAAAGAAATTAGAGTAGTATTTTTTTTTATGATAATATCTTGGGTCCTAAATGTAGAAAATTTTCAAGGGTCTGTACCATTCATTTAGTGTTTTGTTATTTGAAAGTACCTTGAAAATACCAGTTAAAGTACTTCACAATCAGTGTAATGAAAAAGTAGTACTGTTAACTTTTGGTACTTAAAAACAGAATATACTGTGGGGTTGAACAAGAGGGTTTTGTAACCCTCGCACATATTTAATAGTAATACAGAGCCCTTTTGCTCTTTATCTTAAAAATAGTTAAAATGGAATTGGATGGAGGACCCGTAGATCAAATGTCTGTCATCTCTGTACAGTTTTCAGTGGTGTTAAACCAGTAAAAATCTTAAGATAGGTGTCGAAGGTATTTAGGTCTTCACCACATTTGAAAGAGATACTATAGAACAAACCCCAGATATGTATATTGTAAGTGATACCTGTTATAGGTTGTGGTTGGTTTTTTTTTTTGCTGCTGTTTTACAGGCAAATATGAGAGCCATACACGTGTACACACGGGTGAGAAGCCTTTTGAATGCGATATATGTCATCAGCGCTATTCAACAAAGTCCAACCTGACAGTGCACAGAAAGAAACACTCTAGTGACACTGACTTTCATAAAAAGGAACACAAATGTCCCTACTGCAATAAGCTGCATGCAAGCAAAAAGACTTTGGCAAAGCATGTGAAGAGGCAAGTATGACAAATTTGTCTCATGTTTCTGAAAAATCATTTTTTATGTTCAAAGAAAAGATAAATGTTTGTATGCACATGGTGTGTTCTGCATTATTTATAGAACTGTTTTTTCAAATAAGTATCTTTTCAAAGGACATGGGGATTAGCAGTATCAACTAACCTGCCATGTGGAGTGCATAGGGCCTGACTAAATAGCAATAGCGGTTCTGTGGGAATTCTGCCATAACGTTTTTACTGTAAATTTTAGAATGCTCAGATCAGCTACCGCAGTCAGAACACAACAGTTTTAATAATTATTTGTGTTGCTTTTAATTTGGAGGAAGGATAAAATATCTTCTTTGGGTTTAGATGTTGTTGCTGTACTGTTAATGATAAGAGGTGGAGAAACCGTTTCCACGCAGATTCTTTTAGATGAATAATTTGTTTATGACAGGTCCAATTATAAGGTATTTTTATTTACATACCACTTTTATTTCTTTGTAAATATCCATAAATCATTATAATTGAAAGTGTCCCCTGGCTTACCAATATGCCCTATGAAATTCTACAGCAGTCTATAGTCAACACTGGTTTCCAGTTACTTTTGCCTTTAGAGTTGTTTAATTATCAGTATTCTGTTCTGCTGGTTTGGTGATCAGCTTTCATGATGCATAAAGTTTAGGAATGGCTGTTTAGCATTCAGGTGATCTTCATCTTAGAAAGTTGAAACTGCTTTCAGCTTCTGTCTGTCTTCTAGGTTTCATCCAGAGAACGTGCAAGAATTTCTCTCCATCAAGAAGACAAAGAGTGAAGGTTGGAAATGTGATGTAAGTAATACCTCAGTACTTCCGTTTTTTTCCTATAGATACTATGCGTTGTGACTTGAACACTTAAGTGAAAATACAGTAAGCGTTTCTGTGAAATCTCAGTAAGCTTCATAAGTGATGGTATAAATTTCCTCTTTGTGTGCTGATTTAAAGACTGACTTTTTTCTGTATGTACAGCTTGTGACCAGGTGGATAATACCAAACTGAATTCTAAAATAGATGAAGGCAGTATTTTTTAATGTGGTCAGTTATTACTGTTGTTAAAATACATTAATTTGCTGATTATTAGACTTGAGTGGTGCAAATACTTTAAAAACAGAGTATTTGCTCTTCCATTGATTATGCACATCAAACACTTGACCATAAAGTATACTTCTTTGGCTCTGTCAATAGTGAGGAAAATGTATGTTAAATATGAAACACTTTCTCATTCAAGCTGCATACACTTACCAACAGAGTTGTAAATTTGTACTGAATTTATCTCTAGCTGTAAAATCATAGAATTCTTTCCTTGATTTTCCCCAGAAGCAGTATAGAGAGCTGTAAAAAAGGAGTTTGTAGAACTTTCATTCTCTATTTGCTGCCAAATAATGTTTTAAAGTTTCAGATGTGGGGTTTTGTTGTTTCTTCTGAAGGGAATGAATTTACTTTTTTTTTCCAGGGCAGCTGTTGATGCAAACTGCTATATGCCTCTGTATGTCTTAGTATTAGGTACTGTAACGTAATTACTAACCTTGCTCTGTGAACTTTCGATTTTTAACATATAGTAGGAGGCTGGGAGATGCCAGCTGTAGGGATTTGTACTGTTCATTCTGCTGGTGATAGTACCATGGCTGGAGGTATTACATGGTTGACCAAAGGGTCTTAGCTTCCAGGTAAAGATATATTCTGTGAAGATGTTACATAAACACTTTAATAGTGGGAATCAATCATGCAACATTGTTCATGTTCATTTCTCAGAAAGTACTCTTTTAACAGATGAATGATTTGGTAAACACCACTTTGTGGTTTGGGTTTTGTTTTGTTTTGTTTTTTTTTTTTAAATTTTGAATTTAGGTTAAGTAAAAATTTTTGAAAAGTGAGCTGCTGCTTTTGTACTGCTTGTGATTTTTTTACTGACATGAATTGAAAGTAGGAGTAGAATCTTAGCTTTTAATAGCAGCTGGACAATGAACAGAACCCTTAGGAACTGTGACTTTGTTCTGTGACTCAGAACATGAGTATGTTCTGAGGGCTGAGGTGCCACAGATGTAAACTGCAGCATTTCTTCAGGTTGTTGGTTTATGCTGTAGTCCGTGTGTGAACACCAGGATTTGGTGACCATATTTTAACCCTTGAGAAATATGAGCAAATTCACAGAAAACAGTAGAGTATAAATAGTAAACAAAAGCAAGAAGGCTATTATACTTTTTACAGGTATGGGATTTTCTTACACTTATATTTAAAGTTAATGAGTTTTTAAACAAATAAAGTTGTTCATTCTGATTTCCTGAGGCTAAAAGAGTCTTATTCATGTGTGCTCTGAGAGAGTGAGTGCAGGATTTAAAGTCTGGGAGTTAGGTAGTACTAGGTTCAGCTAATATACGCAATGGCAACAGTTTCACGTGAAATCAGCCAGTACTGCATTGATTTAGGTTGAAAGTATAGGACCCTGATGTTATAGTTTAAATGCCTAAATTTGAACTGTGACTTCAATTCTGTAATTGAACTGCATGTTTGCTTTAAAGACCACTAATAATTCTTGTACATTTAGGTTTTGATTAATCTGAAAATAATACTAAAAAAACCTGTCATAATTTTATTGCAAAAGTTCTGTATCTCTGAAATGTATTTTGAGTTACGTTTATTTGTTGGTATTGGCATTTTCTCTTCAATTCATGCTGTCAAGAGAATTTCACAGAGGAAATAAAAGAACAGGTATGACTCTAGTTCTACAGTAGCTTATACTACAGCAGCTTTTACCACAGTCCAACTGAGCTCTTTCAGCATCCCAAACCAAGCCAAAGCTATTTGCTTTTTTTCCATTGGGTTATTTTCTGCTGAGTTACTATTTTGAAACACCCTAGGAAAAGAGTCTGGCAAGTGCTGGAGTCAGTTGAAAGAAGTGGGGGTGGAACATGTAACTGTATGCAGGAGTTGGCAGTAGCTTGATTTAGGCTGCCATGGATCAGCATCCTAATTTACACAGTGCAACCCACTAGGGTTTCTGTAGAACACAGGGGTTTTGATGTTGACTGCAAGGCTTTCCAAGTTGGGATAGAATATGCTTTTGAAGAATACATGTTTAATCTGCAGAGAGCAGATGAATTAAACTGTCAGAGTGTATGAATAGGAAAAAAAATCTAGTCATAACTATTGTATCTTTGACTAAGTGTGTTATCTTTTTAGATTTGTAAGAAATCTTTCACTCGCAGACCTCACTTGGAAGAGCATATGATCCTCCACTCTCAGGATAAACCGTTTAAGTGTACATACTGTGAAGAGCATTTTAAATCCCGATTTGCAAGACTGAAACATCAAGAAAAATTCCATCTCGGTATAGAAACCTTCTTCTGACATGTAAACAATAGATTTAAAGTAAAACCTTCCTCCACCATTGTATGTCCTGATCATTCTGGTTTCCACCCCACTTCTTTTTCCATTTGTCTCTTTTCCTGTTTTGGGGCTGGGGGGAAGTTGATTTTTTTTTTTTTTGTTGGCTGTTTATTTTTTAATTTTTTGCTCAGCTGTTTTTTAGAGGCATTGTATTGTACCTAAATAAATGCAAAATTTGGTAGGGGGAAGAAGAATTAAGGTTAGTTTTGTTTTAAAGCTCTTTTGCATTAAATTGGTTCTCATCTATGAAGTCAGATTCATCCTGAAGTTTTCCAAAGACTTTTTTTTTTTTTTCCCTCTGAAGTATTCCAAGGACATTTTTATTACTACTGATTATTTCTGCCAGGTAGGAATTAGATTGGTGATAGTAATGGGAATTTTGGTTTTCAGTTTTAACTGGGCTTAATTACTTTTGATGATCAATTCTAAATTTTTGCTTTACAATCATGAAACTTGTCAAAATACAAGGTACTAGAAATAATTTACCTGAGCAGAAAGTGCACAAAGTCTAATTAAAGTATGCTGACTGTAGTAAACATCAATCATTTTTTATACAAAGCTTTTGCTTTGTAAATTGGTGAGGGTTTTCACAAATAACTAGTCTGTGCATCTTGTTTGGTTTAATTGACGGTTAATAATACTGTGTGTGTCTGTCTCCTTGTAGGGCCTTTTCCTTGTGATATTTGTGGCCGCCAGTTTAATGATACAGGAAATCTGAAACGCCATATAGAATGTACTCATGGAGGAAAGAGAAAATGGACATGTTTCATCTGTGGAAAATCTGTTAGGGAACGGTAAGGAGTTGCATGACTACTTGAACTTCAGCAGAACAGAAGAATATATACCATGCTTTCTTTGATTCTGAGTATGTTTTTGGCTTTGAATTTTCAACATAAATGAGACCATTTTAGAGGGCTACTGTATTAAGAGGTAGCATCAGAGCCACAGGTAGCATGTGATTTTTTGATGACCTCTAAAATTAAGGTTGACAGCTGTAGGTAATTAGTTATGAGGTGGAACTATATTTAGAAAAGTCTTACCTCTAATTCACTTCACTTAGGATTTCTGTGTTGTGCCAGAACATCTTGCATTTGTTTGGGAAAGCGTTTTCTGCCATAGATGTTTTCTTAGATGAGGACAAGAAGATCAGGAACACTTGCCAACACAGAATGACTAGGAAGAAATTGGACTTCTACAGACAGAGTTTCATGGAAGATTGAATAACAGTGTACAACCTTTGCTGCTTCTCTAAACGGAGGAAAAAATGTTATTTTGCTGTTTTAAAAACTGGGAACTGTAAAAGTTCTCTCATAAATTCTAGTATATAGAAAAAGAGCATAACAAGGCCATAGAAATAAGGTATCTGCCCCCTCTGCTGCTCCCCCCCCCCCCATTTCTGTTCATTTCTGTTCGCACAGGGAAAAAATGTGACTTTAAAAAACCTGTCAACATAGTATCAGTGCAGGTGTCTCACACTGCTCTGTAAAGGAGACCTTTTAAGTTTTCCAAATAGTGATTTATGTTTAGGTTCTGAAGCAATAAGCCTTGTATTTTCTTTTTTTTTTTATTTTGACAGAATACAGCTTCATCCTAGTAACTGTGACTAAGATTCCAGTTATATTCTAATTGGTGAATATGAAAAGATCTGAGTTTGTGTACTGCAGTATTCTTGATTTTTAGGTTTTTTTCAATTACTATTAAAAACCCCCAGAAGTATTGTAAGGGGAAGATTTGCCCCTAGTGGGTTTTGGTGGTGGTGTGTATTTTCTAGTAGTTTGGTCAATAGGTATGCATGTGTTAAATTGTATTAATGTGGTAATGAAGTAGTAAACAAACAAGCTGTAAAGCACAGATAGTCTTCCAATTCTATAAAGCTCAGTTTGAACTGCAAGAGTAATTTCTATTTAAAAAAATCCAATATGTTTACACACTTGAAAAATAATGTTTATAATATGTATTGGGAGGAGATCAAAGGACTTTCTCTTTTTAGTTCACACACCAGCTCTGTGTACAGTAAATTTTATTGTCTAATTCCTTTGCTGAGATTTTTCACCTGCCTGTAATTTATTTTTTTTTTTTACACTGGCAAGGCAGTAGTAAATGTTGACACATATGTGTATGTGTGTATAAATATATATATTTAAGTAAGTTCTGTGTAGAGGTAAGTTAAATTACCTTTTCTAGATTGATTTTCTTCAAGTCTGATAAAAATCTACTTGGTTTGACTTTAAAGCTGTAGCTTAGATATACATGTAGTAACAAGGAAATTATTACATACAAGATAGTGTTGAAATTGATACTTTCTTTAATGTACATTGTCTAAATATATGTTGGGACAGTATTTTGTTTGCTTTAGATTTGTTCTAGACCAGCTGGTTGGGTAGATAGTAGATTGCTGTACTGCCTTTTGATGTGTGTGTGTATCTTGAATGAGTTGATGCAGTTATCTTGGATATATTAAGATCCATCAGGGTTAAAGAAATTGAGAAAATGGTCTGTTTCACTTTAAAGTGACAGTGACATTGCTTAAAATTAAATTTTACTGACTTGGTTAAACAGAACGACTTTGAAAGAACATCTGAGAATTCACAGTGGAGAGAAGCCTCACCTTTGCAGTATTTGTGGGCAGAGTTTTCGTCATGGAAGCTCTTACAGGTACAGATTTTTATTAAATAAGCTGCTAAACTATCTCACTTATTTGGTAATATATGCGCCTTGATGTTATCAACATAATTCTTCATAATGTATGCGCTTTGATTTATTCCAACTCAGAGCATTAGTAAATGCTTTGTACATGCTTAAATAGTGCAAATATATTAATGATCTGTGAGAAGTCATTTATTTAATACATTAGTGGTTTAAACACAGACAGAATCCCATACAAGTCTTGTCTCAAAGCTGACTTTCTTGCACATCTAAAACTTCTGCATCTTTGTAATTCAGAGACAAAAGAAGTGGAGGACTAAAATACCCTACTAAATTAGTGTCACATATGAGTTTAGCTCTGTTCTCTTGCTTTCTAAGAGCAGTTTTACCATACCTCAACTGCAGGTTACTTCCTGGTATTTGTGTGAAGCATTAAAGACTGTGTTTTCTGGTATTTTGCATTGAATTAGCAGTACAGATTATGTTAACAAAATTGCATTTTATGGTTATATTTATGACTATAAATATGCAGACTTCATCTAAGAGTCCACCATGATGACAAGAGATATGAATGTGAAGAATGCGGAAAAACATTTATTCGGCATGACCATTTGACAAAACACAAAAAAATACACTCAGGTAGGCATTTTCTTTGAACACTGGCTTTGATGTTGCTATTTTAAAATATGATCAAATAAAAAAATAATTATGGATTTTTTTCCCCCAGTATTTGCCATGTTTTAGGCCTGATAAAAGTTCCTGTCACTGTTTTTAAGGTCCACTAAAGTAGGGTTAATCTTACATATTGTCAAGATTTAAAAGCCAAATGTTTCCTCCATGTTAACATAGAAAGCCAAGGGACAGTCAAAAACATGTAACAATGAATTGCTTTAAAAAGAATTAAAAAAGCAAAAGTGAAAAAGGAGGATTTTTTTTTTGAGTTCAGATTTCTTTTTTTAATAGCAATTGTGTGAAACGTTATTATGACAACACAGAAGAAGCTGTCGCAGTCTCTCAAGAGTTTTTACACTGATCACTTTAATGTAAGAACCTGAAGTCTCTGTTACGCGGAAGAGGGAAGGAAGGAAGTTGGTGGGAGTCAACCCTGAGAACAGCCAGATGGAGATGATCAGGAGGAAGGAAAAAAAATCAATTGCACTGAGAGCAGAAAGGTTATCAAATGTGTAGGAAACCTGAAGATTCTCTAAGGACTTTTCCTTTTTCAGAGCAGGATCCAAAGAGAATGTGGACTTCTAGGAGGCAAAATACCTTCTAGACAGCATGAAAATATGAAAGTGATCAGTCTCTAAACTTCCTGAGTCTTTATTCTGAAGGACAGCTTCTTTTTTTGGTGTTTGAAATCATAATGTCTGCTATAAAATAAAGAAATCCTTGAAAACTCAAGTACAAAAAAGAAAAAAATCCTCTTTTCTACTCTATTTGCTTTCCCCCCTCTAGAAAGTTACATTCTTTGACTGTCCACACTCCTACTTACATGAGAAGAAATATTCTGCCATTTTGTGGAAGATACCAAGATGACTAAAAAGAATCAAGATACTTTTAAACAGCAGCATAAAAGAAAAAGGTAACTATGTTAATCAGGGTAATTAAAAAGATAAATACTGTGATGTAATTTTAAGTTGTAAATATTGGTAGCTGAAAATAATTGGTATCTTTAAATAAGCTTCTCTTTTAAAGTCCCAAATTATTGAAGATACCACATTTTGGGTCATAATGAAGAGGGTAGATTCTTAGTTATTCACTTGTACCTCTCATGCAGTGGATGTTTGGGAAGTATCTCAACTCATGAATGTGAATTTCTTTGTAGAAATGACAAATGGTCAGTAATAGTCATATATAACAAGTGGTAAAAATCTTTACTCTTGATAGAAACAAATGCCTATTATACAATCTTGAATTTTGTTCTTGGATAACAGAGAATCCTTCTCTGAGTAAGGTATGGAAGAGCTTGATTGGCTGTGAACATGGATCACATGTTGATATTTTTTTACAATTATAGCTCTTAGACATTTCATAAGTTCCAGAAGATTTAACCAAACTTTATTAAATTTTGCCCTTGTAGGTGAAAAAGCACATCAGTGTGAGGAATGTGGAAAATGTTTTGGCCGCAGAGATCACCTTACTGTTCATTATAAAAGTGTTCATCTGGGAGAAAAAGTGTGGCAGAAGTAAGTGTGGGTGTTTTACAACTGTGTAAATAGTTCTGTACTGTAACTGATTTTGTTGGGACTTGCATGTTTGTGCAGAATTCTAGTAATCTGTGTGCTTGTCGTGCCCATTGCCTTAGTTCTTGATAGCAACGTTATTATGAAGTGGATGCCAGAAAATTGCCTTCACAATTTAAGCAAGATGTTTGCTTTGTAGCATAATTGAGTAAATAAAAAAATATGTTAAAAAGGATCAAATTTTGATCTGTCAGCTGTCTTAATGTTGTTCTAAATTGATGGTTTGCTGTGACATTGTCATTGCAGACTAGTTAACACTGAATTATTAGAGATAATTAAGCGCTGTCAGAACTATCTCACTCTTGGATATTTTAGAAGCTGGTAGCAGATTAGTGACTCTGAAAGTAGGTAAAAACTTTGAGATCTGAGTTATATCTATAAATTGAAAATGCAATAGACTTTTTAAATTCTTGAGTTCAAAAAATAAGCCTTTCAGAGATTTCAGGTAAACTGAGACCTAGTTGTTTTTCAAATGATGTGTTTTAACTGCTTGTACTTGCTAGCATTGTGTAGAAGTCATTATAGACATCTGTGTTGAAACTATAGTATATTGTCTGCTTAGTCTTTTGGTTTTTTTCTTGGTAGCCAGTAGCCTAAACCATTCCTAGTACTTTATTTAATGTAATTCTGACAGAGTGAAAGCCTTTTGTGGATGCTGGGCAAAAACTATTATTTGAGGATATTTTTGGTGTCAGAAAAGAAGTTCTAGTGGCATTTGCTCTTTGAATACGAAGTGCCAATCCCTGCAGAGAATAAAACTGAATATCAAAAAGAATCTGATGGACCTTATTGGTATGCATATGCCAGGAGATATGAACAGAAGTGAGGAAATTTGGAAGCTTTGATGTTCAGCTATTTTGCAGTTAAAGATTTTAGAAAGGACTGTACACAAAAAGTATCTAACATGAAATGTCTTTTCTTCTTTAAAGATATAAAGCAACATTTCACCAGTGTGAAGTCTGTAAGAAAGTTTTTAAAGGGAAATCAAGTTTGGAAATGCATTTTAGGACACATTCAGGTAAAAATAAAATAAACCCCAACAAACCCACAAAACATAGGAGTGCATTTTTATGTATTAGCATTGATGGAATTATTTAATGCATTAAGGTTGTTCAGCATGGCAAGAGTAGCAGGAAGCAGCAAGACTTTTTATTCTTATATATTGATTATTCCCAAATGCTACCCTCTGAATGTATCAGTTGAAATATTCATAATCCTCAACACAGGTTTGTGATAATCTCTTCACCTCTTCCTCTAGGTTACTGGTGTATGTTCTTGCCAAATTTTCCCAGGCCCTCTAATCGTTTTTGTGGTGCAGAGAATACTGCATTTCAAGTGGTAATCTAAACAAGGATTTGAAATGTCTTTGAAAAGGTTTATGTCCTTATCTGCTTGACTTCATTTTTCCTGCCTTGTGTTTAGGAAAACCATTATCCTTTCAAAATACATAGAAGTAAAAATTGAGCTCATTTAGTATCAGCATCATAACAGTTTAAAGACTGTTCTTTTTACTTGGTTTATGTTCTTATTATCTCTGTGTGTACCTGACAGAGAGCCCAAGTACCGAGAGAATTGTATGTAAGAAAGGTATGCTAAGATAACTCCTGGAAACATTCAGTGGCTCTCTTGATTCTAAAACTGATGCTGAATATACGCTTTTTCTATTCAGTAAAATTGTTTTATACATTATATATTTGTATATGTATATATACATATATATGCCATAATCCATGTATGTATTTGCATATTATGTGTGACATGGTGTTCCTCAATGTCTAATTCTTACTTCTCTGTCTTTACAGGTGAGAAACCCTACAAATGTCAAATCTGTAATCAGTCTTTTAGAATTAAGAAGACATTAACAAAACACATGGTTATTCATTCAGATGCTCGACCTTTTAATTGCCAACACTGCAATGCAACATTTAAACGAAAAGACAAGCTAAAGTATCATATTGATCATGTCCATGGATCAAAGGCTGCAGAAGAGGCATTGACATCTTCTTCAGAGGAAAAGCTAGTCTCCTTACCAGTGCAGTACACCTCTGATGACAAAGTTTACCAAACTGAGTCTAAACAATATGTGGAACAGTCCAAAGCGTATCAATCAGAAGCCAAAAGTTTGCTACAGAATGTATCTGCGGAGGTGTGTGTGCCTGTGACTCTGGTGCCCGTTCAGATGTCTGATCCGCAAGCTGATCTGGTACAGCATACTGCTCCGGCACATGGCATTCTTCCGCCACAGCCTGAGCAGGCAGATTATCAGCGAGCCACGGATCTGTCGTTTCTAGAGAAATACACTCTTACTCCCCAACCTGCAAATATTGTTCATCCTGTAAGGCCTGAGCAAATGTTGGATCCTAGAGACCAGTCATATCTTGGAACTTTACTGGGGCTAGATACAGCTCCTACTGTACAGAATATTTCAAACAATGAACATTCATGATCAGACCATAACATTCCACCTAATTTACTAAGCCATTAGCCAACAGAGGGCTGATATGGCAATTGAGATTTATATTTTATATTTTATTTGGACTCATGAGTCTTCTGCATAGTTTTGGAAACAGGTTTGTTTACATAATATTTGAACATTTAGGCACATTTTGATGCATACTGAAAGTGTGTTTCTTGTGATTTTAAGAGTTTTTAAAAATCTTATAGATGGTCTTTTAAAAAATTATGCTCTGAAATACCTTTTAAGGATAGTGGCTGAAAATGTAATACATATCTGGCTATTAATTTTTTTTAAAAAAATTGCCTTTCTGCATCTCACTTTGAGTTAATGTTCTAAGTATAATAGCATTCTGGAAGAATAAGGACTATATCAAATTCATTAAGAGTTGTAAGAGCAGGCAGGGATATAAAACCCAAACTTCTAATTATGTTTCGCACAAATTAAAATATAATTTTACTTTGAGCCCTCAGGCATTTTTGGAGGGTTTTAAAGTCTGCCAGACTCTGGAGCCTAGCCAGTGGACACAGGAAATAAATTATTCTGAAAAGTGATTCATATAGTCTATGAAGACACTAAACAGGGTGTTTGGTGATCCCCCTGAGTATAATTAGGCTGCCTAAATTTGGCCTTTTAATTCTTCCTTGATCTCTAATAGTGAATAATGTGGGATGATCTAGACAATGGTGTTGTCTAATTTTCTACAGTTAGTCCTATATAATTTTAATATGCATTTTTCCTTGCTCTTTCAATCTTGTCTTCTGAAGTGTTGCCCCACACTCTAACTTTGAAAGAAATGGGAGTATTTTTGAGGTCATTTTAATCTACAAATAAAGGATTGGCATGGTTTATCCTTGTTAGAGCATAAGTTATACCAGGGCCCCACACAGTATCCGCATTTTCAAGTTACCTCTGACAGGAGAAATTTTAAGGCTATTATTTCCAGAACAGTACCCAACTTCTATTTAAAAAAAAAATAAAAAAAATCAGTAATTATAAATCTTTTGTGAGTTGCTAATGGAATTGTTTTGTTTCTCACTTTCTTGTACTGTGTTTATAAACCAAAGTTAAACTCTTGAGAGTATTTTATGTCTTTAATTATTCTAGCTTTTTTCTGTATTAGACTTAAGAGTTTTTTCCCAAAAGAACCATTTTGAGCTACAAATCTAGTGTAATTCACCATGAAATCTAGAGTAACTTAACCTCATAAAGCTTTCTATTTTAAGGCTATTTAAAAATTACTGTTTTGTGTTTGGTGGATATTATGCCAAAGAAAAAAGTACCTGAAGTAATTTTACAATCTTAATGATTCCTCACAAGAATTATGTATTAAGGCAAAATTGTCTCCAGTTTTCCCTGTTCTTAAATTATTATCTTAAAGAAACTTTAAAATGGGAAACTGGAGGTATGTGTATTATTGTAACTGTTAAATTTATCCAGTGACCTGAGCACAAACGATCTGTGGTGAAAAGCTCTTTTATCATCACAGTTCTGTGAACTCCTACGTGGCACGGATCATTTTAAATCCTATTCAACTACTTTGGTGTTAGATTTTGTTAATCCCCATTCTACTTCAGCAGTGAGCAGTTTGCAGGAGAGGTACCAGAGCTGCCTGAATGTTCATATTTTGAAGTTTGTACCCTAATGGATTCTTAACCTAAACACACCAAAGATTTCTGTTAGCTGTTAAATAGTGGCAGAGTTATAGAATTTTAAGTGTTATCGATATTTAAATAGGACTTAGCCAAAGAAGCACAATAGAAGTCCTAAACTTTAAAAGTTCAGTTTTTAAAACAGGACTGCATATGTTTAACTGTTCTATGTTTGTACTCTAAAGTGAAATTTAGAGCTGTGCTCTGGGAATGTTCAGACTGACATGGTGTAAATAGATCTGGTAAGAAGCTGAATACTAGCAAATATGCAGCAATAACAAGGCCGTTGAATGCCACCTTCTGAAAGGACACTATCAAGTACTACCCTTCCTGCTTTCTGACTCCACCTTCATCTGCTTCCAAATAAAACTGTTTGTCATCTTTACACTCCATGGCTTGAAAACAGCTGGTTTATATGTAACTTTCAAGTCAGCATGCATGTATCATATTCGTATTACCACATGTGGACGTGAATCATGATTTCCAGCATTTGTAATTGTACTGCCAAAAAATACCTGACATCAGTGGTGTCAGTGCAGTTCTCAGACTAGAAAGCCTAACTCTTTTTTTTATTTCTTGTCTTTTCTGTCCTATAGTAGGAGAAAGTGTTGTAGGATTTTTACAAAGAAGTGACTTAAAAATAGTTGGTAACTAATTTTTTCTTTTAAAATCCAGTCTTTCCAGAAGGCACTCTGGGAAAATAACTAAAATGGAATTTGGAGCATATTTACTTGATAATGTCCTTTTTAAGATTCTTTCATGATTGTGCCTTTTATATATATTCTGAATAATGGCTTGTTCTATAGTTCAGTTGGTTATTCAAAAAACATTAAGGTCAATTATCTTCCAAAGGGCTTCAAGGTTTTGGGTGCCCAAGACTGTAAAAGGACTTGTTTTTCTGAAAAACAAGTGCTATCTTTGCTGCTTGGGTGACCAGAATTGCTAGTCATTCCTGGAAAAAATGACCTACTAGTTCTTTGGCGTTCTTTTGTTTGCAGATAACCCTACTAGTTAGTGTTTTTACCTGCTGGTCAGGCTGGATCATTGCCAGTTGACAGTGAAAGACAATAGGAAAGCTTAAGTGCTAGATACATAGTTTTTATTTTTTTAATATCATGAGCTATAATTCTTACGGCTTTACATCTATTTAAGATTCATATATGAGCAAAGTAAATTTTCATGGACTGGTACTTCATGTGGTGGGGTGGAAGTAGCTGGTCTCTGTGTGACGGGGGGCAGTTCCTCCTGAGAGGGCTGGAGTTGGAGGGCAGAGATCGGCACTCACAGCTTCATGGGTCGAAACTCCTTATGTGTCTCATGCCTCCATTTTAGTATGTGTATGTACTCATCCACGAGTGCACGTCCTGCTGGCCTGGAGGGCGCTTTTACAGTAAAGGCTATCTGGCAGTCGTAGACTTGGGTGACCGTTTCTTGCTAAAGAAGGCAGAAGCAGGTCTCTCTTAAAAATATCTATAAGGAACAATCAGTGGCACACTGCAAAAAGTTGGTCTTTTCCACATGCTGACCTTTGGGGAGACGAGTGGAGTCCGTTGTTGGTACTCAGAACAGCTACGTGCTTCTGAGAACTTAGTGCACTTGTTCTGTGTAAACATGGAAATCTGTGGGTTTTGCTAAAAAAAATTCTGGTTGCTGACTGGGTTACTGCCCTTAATTCTTTAGAGTGGATTTTGTGTTCAGTTTATTTATTTATATTGGAACTTCCTCTTTGAGCACTGACACTTTTCCTACAGAGGTATGGCTCTCACAAGTTCTTTTGATGGTGAACATCAGTAATTGTAATGGTGATGATGCATTTCTGTAAGGCTGTGGTTTCCTTAAAAATGTAGTGCTATTTTAGTTATTTGATGGCTCATGCCAGAACACCATAACAAAATATGTATTTGGTGTCATCAAAGAGCCAAGTTTTTCCCCCTAGTAACAAATGTGAAAGAGCATCCAGAAGTCTGAAGAATACTTCACAGGAATCACCTCGTAAGGTGCTTGGTCGAACCTGAAATGTGTAACGTAGTGCTAAGGAATAAATGACCCTCAAGTTTTTAAATTTAAAATAGTTTCTGTGTTGAAGTTCATGAATGTTGAAGTTCATGAATGTAGAATTATGAATGGATTCTGAGAAGGCTGTTGTAGATGAATAGGTTTTTTTGCCCCCTGAAAACAATAAAAAAATGTGAAAGCATTCTGTATTGAGCACCCATAACTGACCCGGGTTGCATGTTCTCTGTGACGGAAGCGTGAGGGAAATGCAGTGTGTCTACCTGCAGGGCCTTGGGACCGCTGGCACGTGTGGGTGTCATCTACTGCGTCATCTCACGGTGGTTTCGGTTGTTTCATTGTATGCATTGAAGAGTGACACTGGGAGAATGTAATACAGGGCAGTCACTTTGCTTAACCCCAGCAGGATCTTTTCCATGGTTTGTAAGAAATGTTTTGCTTTACAAGATTTAATGGATTAATGGTTACGATGGCAAGATTCTTTGAATCCTCCCATAACCATTTTGATAATGTTTAAATGTTGGTCTTTTATAAGAAAGAATAAGGTGAGATAAACTCAATATTTTGTCACTGGTATATGAGATGATGTGTTTTAAATGTGTTCTGTATAGGTTGGTATTTTAGGTGGAAGTCTTTAAGTAAAGTTGTCTTTTTAGTGGAAATCCTTCGCTGTAAGGAGAAGTTAGGAAGTGTACTGTAAATGTAGAAGTACTCAGTCCTACGTGTAATTTTGTTTGTTATGGAAAAGTAAAGTTCTTTTGTCTTAACATCACTTGCTTCACAGGATTTCTTGCAGGGATGCTTGCGCCACAGTTTGATTTCTGCCCCCCCCCCCCTTTCTTTTTTTAAACAGCATGGAAACACAGTGTGCTGTACGTCTTTCAGTTTTAAAGCTCATGAAAGATAAGCAGAGGCGGCAAATTTTTTCATGAAATCTGTGCGTGTCTCATTCTGCTTCTTATTTTAAAATATTTTGTAAATTAAAATTTATTTAGAAAAATATTTGGCTTTTCTCTATTTATTAATAATATGGGAAGAGCTTTATAGCGTGGAGATTTGCTAAATCCTTATTTTTTTTTAAATTATTCGTGGTTTGTTTTCTTACCCCGCTCCCTCCGCTCCTGCCGGGCCGTTTAAATAAAGCGCCCGGCGCCCATTGGCTTGGCGGGGCGGGGCCGGGCGCGTTTGAACGGCCGGGCGGAGGCGCGGCGGTTGGGCGCTGGCGCTGTGCGCGGCGGGGCCGCTCCCGCTCCCGCTCCCGGGTTCTGCCCCGAGCATGGCCGACCCCTTCTTCTCCGGCGCGGCGGTGTGGGAGCTGGGCTCCAGCCC